>VUQH01038208.1:0-19699 GCA_015106775.1 Etroplus canarensis | reverse complement strand
CCGACAATGCATGCGTCCTGTTCAGCTTCTGAGAGACGAATTATATTCACGGCAAAATTTATCTCATGATATCTTCACATCTCACGAGTAAAAAAAAACTTTAAGCTTGCCAGAAATTATTTGATTTATATCGAGATTTGTATTGGTTGACAATATTCTGTTACAACACTTAAGCTCACTTGAAAAACTTGGTGTTTTGATACAAAATGTGTCATGTTCTGTTGTTTAACATATACAGATGTAAATATAAGGAAGTGAAAGCTGAAACTCTGATCTCTCTTCTCATATTCATTTCACCCCAGGGATTAATAAAGGATTCTGATGCTGATCTCACACACAAATGTCTTCATTGCACCACAGAAACAAAGTAATCGGCTGTACTTGCATACATACTGTCATAGGTGTTAATACAACTTTGTAATATAACTTTTTGGATGGTTACAAGTTTATTGAGAAATTGCAAAAATCCCTTCTCAATTCTCTCAAGTCTGAGGCTCTTTTTCTTCTTGGAATAATAATTTAACTGAATGAACATTTTAGCTCTAAATCTTACCTTCTATTAAAGAGAACTGCAGGGTATCTGCACCCAAAATCTATTAAAAATCATTAACCGTTATATCTTTAGACTTGGTGGATTATTGTATTAGTAGAGCTGTTTACTAACTATTAATTAATTTTATTGAGTGCACATCTAATGGCTCATTACAAAGCCTTCACACTACATTTGATGGAACAGTTACAATATGCCTTTGCAATGCCTTTGTAGCATGCTGATGCACATATTGCAAAAGTATACTATAAGTAAGATCTGTTGTTGTAAATGCTGATAAACTCTTTAAATGGATTTTTGATTCATATTTTGGTCCAGTACACTCAAATGAAGATTATTTTCTGAGGTACTTCCTATTCAGTTGTATTTGTGAGAACAGATAAAGCACTGATCAATTCATACACTGCATCAAAAAGAGGAGCTGAGGTGGTGGTGGCATGCAAAGTGATTGGCAAATACACACCAACTGTAGGCAGATCAAGAAACCTCAGTGACGCACCTTTTAAAATTTGCCAACTGGATGTGTAGAAGGGTATCCACTGAGGTGGGATCAAATAAAATTGACTTTAGGAGCTGCCTGACCTTATGCTATGCCCAATTTACGAAAGCTTGAAATAATGAGTTATGCTAGAAAATGATGTACAACAACCAAATAAATTATTAAACTGGCAAAATACATTCTTGAAAAGCTTAATATTCTGGGGCTGATATATTTTCAGTAAACCAAATAATTATTATAACCCCTTAAAAAATGATAAATGTAATAATGCAGTAGTGCACAAAGCAGTGGAGAAGAGAAGGTCATCTTGAACTGCTGATCTTAAAGGATTGAGGACATTAATTCATTGTATTCCAAGGTTAGCTAAGGAGAACTCAGAGCTAGGAACACTGTATGTAAGAATGGTGGCCTTCGTACAGATAAGTCTATATTTTCTTCAGAATCAGATACCCCTAAAGAATATAAAGCAGTCAAAGAATATGCCATGAAAAAAAATTGTTGCTTTACATTCTTGATCAAGGCCCCTAATGGCTCATATTAGTACTTACAGTATAGTCTTTGCTATCTGACAAACAGTTTCTCTTTATCTGTGCTTTTGTTTTAGTTCCAGTGAATGTTGTGAAAGCAATGAAAGACAAAAGAAAAACAACAGCTTATACTACCATGACAATCTCATAATGATGACCAGTCCTTAGGAAATTACTTCACTTGTAGAAAAAAAGACCAAACAAATAAATAAAAGAAAACATGGTACTCACAAAACTTCAGATTGTTATTTTTAGTTTTTATGTGGCTTAAACCAAAGGAAACATTGCATGTCTATCAGTGAGCTACTGGCATTTAAAGAGAGCCAAACTGGGTGTTTCCCTGCTGCTTCATGTCTGCATGTTAAGCTAAGCATATCGTTTGCTAAATAAAGAATCAGACCACACAGATGTGAGACTGACATTCATTCAAACTCTCATCATTAACAAAAAAAAGCGTTATCACCAATAAAGCTAGTAAATAGAAAAAAATTACAATACTGTGTACTGTACATATATAATTGTATTATATTTTGTATTGAAACTTGTAGGACATTCCTGGCTGTACCCTTGCCCAGTATTAAGCAATTTGTGAACTGCATGTAAACACCTCAAAAACAAAGATTACAATTACATTTTGTTCTAACAGGTCAAGGCATCTCCAGCTATGCATCTGATCCACAGAAGGCAGGTGAGTCACTGACAGCGTGCATGCTGGAGGCTGTGAACACCATACCTGGAAAAAGACACCATGAGACCCCACTCTACCTGGGAGCTACAGCAGGAATGAGATTGCTCAAGTATGATGCACATGCTCACACATTTGCATAATAAAAAATAAAAAATGCTTTTGAAAACACCCACACAGAAAACCTTTTCATGCCAACACTGTTTATCCCCAAAATGAACTCTGAAACTGTGTTTGCACTGGCATCCAGATTGCTGTTATGTATAATCCTTCCCAAAGGCACATTTTGTAAATTATCTTCACATGAGCTTTACTGCCAGGACAGTGATTATGTTACTGTCAAATATATAAAATACAGTGTATATATTATTTATGGGTTGCTGTATTGATTTGACATATTGATGTGAGTCACTCTAATACACTTGTGCTATGTGTGTATGCAGTATGGCGAACAGCTCAGCATCAGACAAGGTATTTCAGGCTGTGGAGAAAGCCCTGCAAAAGTTCCCCTTCTCCTTTCAGGGAGCGAGAATACTCAGTGGTCAGGAAGAGGGTGCCTTTGGTTGGGTCACAGTCAACTACTTGGATGATCGCCTCAAACAGGTCTGTACATGGGCATCGGTAAACAGATTAATGCTCATTTGACATTTTTGATGCATTTTGTGTGTTCCAGTGCTTGCTGCTATGCACTGACATCAGTGCCTTTTTTGTCCCTGCTGTAGGGCTTAGAAACAACAGGCGCTCTTGACCTTGGTGGGGCCTCTACACAAATTAGCTTTGTATCTGACAATTTTGACATCTCAGAGGCACCCGAAAACTCTGTGACCTTCCGGCTCTACGGAAATGATTATAACCTGTATACTCACAGTTTCCTGTGTTATGGGAAAGACCAAGCCTTACGAATGGTGCTGGCACTCCAGACTCAGGTAAACTTCTGACTTAACATCCTCTGCTATGTGAACTGACTGTTTAAACTATTCAAATCTGAGATGATATCTTAGAGAGCCATAACGTCCTTAAATGTACAAAAATCCTTTTGCTTCATCACTCTTTATATGTGACACCTCACTATCTCACTCTCTCTCCTAGTCAGGTCCAGCAACAATATTGGATCCTTGTTTCCATCCTGGCTACGATGAGAAAAAGAACTACTTAACCCTTTATGACAGTCCCTGTGTGTCAGACAGGAAACCCCAGGGAACTCTTGAAACATTTATTCATAGAGGGAAAGGAAATTTTCAACAATGCCAAGAAGTTGTCAAAAATGTTTTTAACTTTACATCCTGCAAATACAGCCAGTGCTCTTTCAACGGAATCTTCCAGCCTCCTTTGCAGGGACAATTCGGGGTAAGATGATGTCATCAGTGTTTACTTATCAGCATCAGAGTTTCCCATCTGACAAGTCAATTTGACACTGGCTTCTATTTTGTGAGTGTGATTAATATTTAGCCCCAGAGCTTGGTATGATCAGTATCAATCATCAGAATCCAAAACAGAATATCTTATTAATCCTGGGGGAAGTTGCATTAGAGGAAGTAAAGATTGTCTTTGCTTAGTCAAAGACAATCTTGACCATTATGGGACGTATACCAACTCCACTGTTCTTGATCTGCTCTGGAGATCCACTCAACCAAAACCCACAACAGAGTGAGAACTTGTTCATGTACGGTTACACCAAACTCACAGGGTTACAGAGCAAAATAAGAACTACCATCAGCAGCTGCAGGCCATCCTTGTTTTCAAGTTGGAGTTCGTAGTAGTATGAGACTTGCTGAAAAGCATGCACATGTAACCCCCACCACAAACAGAGGCTCGATTCCAATCCTACACACTATCACTCAGTTTGCATAGAGGGTCTGCCACATTAAGTGCCGTTACAGACCACCTAACCTTAAGTGGAAGTGGGTTATAAACCCCAACACCAAGTCTGCATCACTACAGGTTTACCAACCACACTCCCTGATGGTGCAGCACCCTTTTTGCATTAGATATGGTGGAAATTCCACAAAGCTATGGAAATTAGTTCCATGTGATTGCTTCAGCAGGGCTCCCTCAACAAAATGAAATGGCTTTGCAGAAACTTTATGCACAGCTTCATAATTTGCTATTTTTATTCTTGTTGCCCTAATTTTTAATAACTGAAAAAACTAGAAAAAGCGAAACAAATGGGAGCATTTCATAAAAGTTATGATGCCTGAATTGAACTGAAGTAGAAAAGACATGGTTTTAATACATCCAACTGACAGCAGTTTAAATATTTATCTATGCTACCCCTTAAGTAGCTGCAAAGTGCCACTGTACATAGTTATACTGTATTTGTCGTAGACTGGGAGGAAATAGGGCCCCGACCAAAATTAGTCAGAATCTCCAACTGTGGGAAACACTGAGCGTACATTATCAGTGACACACTGGCGTCATAAAACACACGACATACAGATTAATCAGCTCTGTAATCTTCAACAGCAACAGTTTACTGAGCTACTTCTGCTTTTGACATTACTTGTCATTTTAATCCACAAACAACTCAGTAGCAAGTGCTTCTTGTTCACCTAAATTTTCCTGATCTGACGAAGAAATGTTAATTTGTTTAAAGAGTAAGTTCAACGAAATTATAGAGAAAAAAACATTCTCTTTTCTTGCAAGTGAAAACTAACCATGCTGATATTATTACTGTCACCACCAGAGGTGGGGAAGAAAAATTGATTCAGCATAGCATTATGATATTTTTCAGGGTGATATTGCATTCTCCCTCCTTGTATTGTATGTACAGGGAGACCAAATGATGATATGTTATTATATAAATTGAAAGTGCAAAAGAAAGTTTTTAGTCCTAGAATAATAAAATCAGTTGCTTTTTCAGTCCAGCTGCATCGTCTAAATCCATTTTCAAATTCTTCAGTTGCTGAAGGTGCTGCATATTTTGGCATATAAGTTCCACTGCTGAAAATACATGTAACAGTACAGTAGCCCACGCATTTGCATTCAGTTAAGTTGGACTAGCCTGCAATACAAATAGCTCAGTTTTTTATTTATGACAGGTTTTCTGCTTAACAATCCCATTTTGCAGCAATAAAACTGAATGAAGTAAGAGGAACAGTTTGAGAACTGTATTTTATTAGAAAAAATGAATACTGACAAAGGTTACCCTTGGGGACAATTTGCAATTGAAAAAAGGTACTGAGTCATTGTGAGTTAAGTATTCGATAATAAAGTGTCATTGGGTCTCTATCCAAATACAGAATTTTAGTAAAAATAAGATTAAAATTTTCACATGCAGGTTTCTACTCTTCCAAACTTGCTGTTAAACCAATAATCTACCCTAGGAGTAACATTTCTTTGGAGCTAGTTTTTACTTCAGCTGTATATAAAAGATAAAAAACACTAATGACGTCACACCTTATCATGCAGGGATCATCAAGAAACAGACCCCTGAACACAACCGTTCATTGGAACCATACCCAGCTATTTTCCCATTCAACAATTACAACCTCAATTTGAAACACTGCATAAACTATGAATAAAAAACACAATGCAATAATTTGAGCAATTCCAGGCCTACAAGTCACTGGAGGCACACAGTAAGTTTGTTAAGTATTTGGGTTTCCTCGAATATCCTGAATGCACAGCTGCCTACAGCTTGCCTATAGCAATGGCGGCCGCTCGTATGTTGTGACGTCATGTGGGAACTATGTATAGCAGACAACACAACAAAGAGCAGAGGGAGGCAGGGATATAAATACACACACTTAAGGAGTAAACAAGGAACAGGAGGGAGAGGAGCACAGGAGCTCAGTAAAACTGAACATAATACAAGAGACAAGACGGATTACAAAATAAAACAGGAAACATAACGGAGAACATAGACCAAACTTGACAGAAGACAGGAACACAGCAGGAAACGTCTAAAGAACTAAATAAAGGCAAGACTCACTGTAGATCATAAACAAAGGATGCAATAACAAAACATAAAAACTAAGAATCTCAAAACTATAAAGCAAGCACGGAAACTCAAAAGCATACAATTAACTCAAAACACACAAAACCTAACTTCAACAAACTGAGGACCACGATATGTTTAGCATTGTGTTGCTGAAATATGCAGGGCCTTCCCTGAAAAAGACATCATCTGTTGCTCTAAAACCTGTATGTCTTTCAGCATTGATTGTGCCTTTCTAGGTGTGCAAGTTCCAGTACCATAGTCACTAATGCACCCCCATACCATTAGGTTTTTGAACTGAGCACTGATAACAAGCCGAATGGTCCCTTTCCTCTTTAGTCTGGAGAACGCGGAGTCTAGGATTTCCCAAAAAAAAAAAAAAAATTGATTTGTCTAACGACAGAACAGTTTTCCACTTTGCCTCAGTCCAATCTTTTGATGATATTATGCATTGTAGGTGATGGAATGTTCAAAGTCTTGGCAATTTTATGTTAAGGAGTATTATTCTGAAATTGCTCCACAATTCAGTTTCTGGCAGACTGCTGAACCAACTTTACTTCTGAGAGACTCTGCCTCTCCAAGGTGCTCTTTTTGTACCCAATCACATTACTGGCCTGTTGCCAGTTAACTTTATTAGTTTCAACATGTTCCTCCAGCTGTTTCTTTTTAGTACCACTTACCTTTCCAGCCATTTGAGATGTGTTGCAGATTAAAGATGAGCAAGTATTTTTAATGAAATAGTAAAATGTCTCACTTTCAACATTTGATTTGGGTTTTTTGTGAATAAAATATTGGTGCGTGAGAATTGCAAATCAGTGCATTGTGTTTGTATTTAGATTTCACATAGCATCCCAACCTTTTTGGAATTGGGGTTGCAGAAATATACACAAAGAATAGTTCTAAATCATTAGTGTGATTATATCTCACTGGAAGGGAAAAGTACATTCGGCTGCTCCCTTGTATTCCCCTTCAACACAGAAGATTAATCTGCAGAGGCAGAGGTTTTATGTTGGGTGCCCTTCCTGTCGAACTTGTGTCCCCACCTGGAATCGAACCATGGACCTTTCGTTTGTGAGGAGAATGTGTAAACCACCACACAGACACCTGCAAATTAGTTCTAATTAAGATAAAGATAAAATACTTGAATTTTACTCTCCAAAACTAGGAGTGCTGCCCAATTTTCCACACAGATATCCCAGCTCAGTGATTCCAGTTAATGAAGGTGAAAACCTACAGCCAGGTTGCTTCAACCTGTGTTGGCAGTCAATACCAGCCACACCCCAAAAATAGTAAAACATTAAAACATAAATTAAGGGGTCACTTAAAATAACCACCAAAATGAAGTTGTCATTAAAGGGGAATTAGCAGTAAAGCATAAAATTATTCAAATATATGTACAGTTTATAAAAATAGAAACAGTATTAAAAATGTATTTGTTTACAGTCATATAACTAAAGTGGCAACTATTTTACCAGTGACATAATCATTTCAGTGACTGTTTAAGCAAAAAGCCAAATCTACAATAATAAACTGAATGTCTTTGCTTTTGGGATAAAAAACATCATCTGGGTCTGTGGTGAATTCTAATAAGCATTTTGTCATTATTTTCACATAAACAATGCTTAACTGAATAATAAAGAAAAATATAAACACATTAATCAGTATAAAATACTAGTAATGTCTTAGTCAGTAAGACCAGCCTTATTTCTAGTATTTATGCACTGATTATTTCATTTTGCCAAAGATATTTGGGCATGATGATTTCCTTCTGTCCTATCTCTTCCTCTCCCCATCTCTCATCTTAGGCTTTCTCTGCTTACTATTTTGTGATGAACTTCCTCAATCTGACTGATACATCCACCTCCTTTGAAACTGTGAGAGAAAAGCTACAGAGCTACTGTGCTACCCCTTGGGAACAGGTCAGAGTAAATGTACACATTGGTTATATAAATAAAAAATGTCCTGTCATAGTGTTCCACTTCTGCATCTTATCTATGTCCTTCAGCCTGCCTGTAATGTACACTGATGATATCACTGCATTTCAACTGCTTGTACAGATAAAGAAACAGCATCCTACTGTGAAAGAAAAATATCTGGCTGAATACTGCTTCTCTGGCACCTACATCCTCACCCTCCTAACAGAAGGATACAACTTCACTCAAGAGACCTATTCTAAAATAAAATTCATCAAGAAGGTCAGTAGATCACTGCCCATCTTTTTCCTGTCTCAAGCACCTCAGAGGCACACTCCCAACTGATGGCTTCTACTGTATGTGTGTGTGTGTGTGTGTGTGCCTTTATACCCTGGAAATTTGGAACAGCTCTCAGGTATTAACAGCCATTTTGGGCTTCCAGCTAACCCCTGTGTGACCATTCTGCATTTGTTATCCAGCTTATAAACCACTGATATTAATATTGGATATAAATGTTATGCATAAAGAGAACTAACAAAATTATCTGTTAAAGTCTTGTTTACTGAAAAATGTCATAGCACCCCTATCACACAACATTAAACAGTTCTAGCCACACCTATTACACATGCAGTTAAAAGGAAAAATCCCTGCTGTTCAAAGGAGAAAGTAAAAATAATAAAATAACAGGAACAGAAAGTACAAACCACCGAGCATGCAAAAGCCTTCAAAGCAAAGGAACCACCACCTTCCACCATGTTAAAACTAATGCAGAAAGTACACTGTATGGACAAAGGTATTGGGCAGGCCTTTTATGACTTCACATTCTAAATCCTTAGGCATTTAGAGTTACTGAATCAGTAGTAACTGCAGAGTTATTGGAATATACCAGCAACTTTATGTGATCTGCCACTTAGTGGCTGAGTTGCTGTGGCTCCTAAACATTTCAGCTTTGCAATGATACCACTTAAAGTTGATCATGGAATATCTAAGTGAGAAGAAGGTTCATGAGCTAACTTGTTGTAATAATGGCATCCTATTTCACTACCACGTGCAAACTCAGTGAGCTCTTTAGAACAACCCATTCTTTCACAAATGCATATAAAGGCAAACTGCTTGATTTTATACACCTCAATTTAATGATTAAGGGCTTTGGCCCAATACTTTTGCCCATTTAGAGTAGGTAGATATTGCCCATGAATGCTAAATATGCTCTTCTCATCTGAGCTGAAGTTTAAAATCACCCTGCTGGTTAGCCTGAGATTAACATGAGACTCCTAGTATCCCCTTACAGACAACACTTGGGAAATATAATATTGCACATAATCTAATCAAGCAGCCAAAATGCAGATTGCAGTTCTTTTCTCATATGAAACACAATTCCTACTGTACACTAACGCATCTCCTTGGTCTTTCACACACACTCATACTCTTTACCATAAAAGCCATGCAAAGATGTCAGGGTTTAACATGTCGTTAAAAGACACTGAGATATACCAAATAGAGGATTAAAATGCCAATTAATGCACATCTACCTCTTAACTGTATGTTATTAACATTAAGGTATTTTACAAGTAATTCTAAACACAGTTGACTATTCATAGTAGTACATGTAGCTCTAGATGTAAGCCAACCCCCCACATCCACTCCTATGCAGCTGGCCAGGGAGGTATAGTTTAATACTGTATTGTATGAATAGAGTCTGACAATGGGTTAGTATCTCAAAATGCATTTGTGATCAAACGCCATAATCATTTACTCAAAAATAATAGCATCATGATTGCATACAAGCCTGAATACTTGAACAACAAAAGGACTAAGATCAAACATTTAGAATAATGCTGATTAGAAGCCTTCTGAAACAGCTGGTGCTCTTTGAACCCCTCTTTGTGGGGCCCCACACAGTTACTGTATGATACCATAGCTGGAATGGGGCCCGCTTAGGGAGCGGGAGACCACCAGCTGTTTCAGTTTGTTAGGGTATTTCAGACTTCTAATTAGCATCTTGTAAGTTTGTATTTGATCTTAATCCTTTCTTGCACAAATACTCAGACGTGACAAAGAGCATGGATGATTATTATTTTAGCTTTTCCTTGCAATTAGCAAGCAAATGCTGTGTGAGTGAAATTACCCTTAACACCCTGAGGAAGGCATTTCACTATGAGCTGCTATATCTGCTGGATGCTGCTATACATATAGGTGACAAATTAAAGGGAAAATTTGAACTCTTAAACCCTCCAATGTGGACTCTAATAGCTCTTCTTAGATGTGGGGGGCATTTTTGCATGCTTTGGGTCAACTTTTCCCCAGGGTCATTGCAAATGATTACAAGGTTGTCCTGAGTGATTACCTTTATCCTATAAAGAAATACACTTATGGCCACATCATTAGGTATATCTGCTCAGCTGCTCATTATTGAATATATTTTTATCAGTTAATCAAATGGCAGCAACTCAGTGTATTTAGGTATGTAAACATGGTTAAGACCACTTGTTGAAGTTCAAACCAAGCATCAGCATGGGAAACAAAGTTGATTTAATTGACTTTGAACATGGCCTGTTTGTTGGATGCTGGGCAGGTTGAGCTACTGTAATTTTCCCACACAGCCATCTTTAGGGTTTACAGAGAATGGTCTGAAAAAGACAAACTATCCAGCGAGCAGCAGTTTGGGTCAAAAGGTGCTGTTGATGCTGGAGGTCTTAAAATACCCACATGTTCCAATCAAGGTATGCAGAAGAGCATCTCTGAACGCACAGCACACTGAGCCTTGAAGCTCCAGCAGCAGAAGACCATACCAGGTGCTGTTCATCTCAGCCAAGGATAGGGAACTGAGGCTACAATTCGCATGTGCTGACCAAAATTGGACAATAGAAGATTGGAAAAATGTTTCCTGGTCTGATGAGTCTCAATTTCTGCTTAACATTTGGATGGTAGGATCAGAATTTTGTAAACTACATGAAAAAACAGATCCATCCTGCCTTGTATCAAAGGTTCTGGCTGCTGCTGGTGGTGTAATGATGTGGGAGATATATTCAGTTGAGCAGAGTCTACTTGAGTATTATTGCTGACCATATCATTCCCTTTATGACCAGAGTATACCAATCTTCCTGCTTCCAGCAGGATAACACACCATGCCACAAAGCCCAAATCATCTAAAACTAGTTTCTTGAACCTGACAGTGAGTTCACTGTACCCAAATAGCTTCCACAGTCACCAGATCTCAATCCAACAGAGCACCTTTGGGATGTGGTGGAACAGGAGACTCACCATGCATGTGCAGCTGACAAATCTGCAGCAACTATGTGATAGTATCATGTTAATATGGGCCAAAATTTCGGAGGAATGTTGACAGCATGTTTTTGAATCTATACAATGACGAATTAAGGTGATTCTGAAGACAAAATTGGGTCCAACCTGGTACTAGTAAGGTGAACCTAATAAAGTGGCCAGTGAGTGTTGTTCTTTCCAGCTGGCAGTGGCCATCCACTGGGCATTACTGAATGGTTTGATGACTATAAAATGAATGTAAATAATATGTTATGTCCTTAGCAATTATAACATATCAACCCAGTTGAACACTTATGAGAGACTTTAGACTAACATGTTAAACATCAAAGCTGTTCTGGCAACAAATAGTCTTATTAACGTGCTTGATATTTTTTCTTTTAATTTGACAGTTGACAGTCTGTAGATATTTGTAGTGATCGTTTTCCATCTTTCTGTGTTGTTTTCAGATAAAAGGCAGTGATGCAGGCTGGACGCTGGGCTACATGTTGAATCTCACCAACATGATCCCAGCTGAGGCTCCTGACTCACCCCCTCTCCCTCATGCTGGCTACGTCTCCATAATCACCCTCATGGCAATACTGCTCTTCGTCCTCTTGATCATTAGCTTGCGCCCTCTCTGGCCCCGTTGCTCCAAGCAGCCACATATCGTATAAACACTCAGCAATGTATATATGTATGTATGTATGAGTCAGAGGTTAAGAAAGGGATATTTGTAAAATCTTGTGAGTGTGTATGTGTTTGTGTGGGCTGTTTTACCAGTTTGTGGGGAGGCCAAAGGTCAGCACATATTGTATAACATGGTCCTGCAGCTCATATGGAGTCGAGGGCTTTTCAGAAGGCTAACACTTGCTCTCACTGGGGAGTGAGTTATGCATGCCTGCTTGAAGGACATTTTCTGTATTTGAGAGTCTGCGTGTATGTGTGTGTTTGAATGTGTGAATTTGAATGCATGCCTGAACGTGTGCTTGAACCCATCTCAGTCTGCATGTAAGTGTCTTGAATAATGATGTGAATATGCTATTGTATAAATAAAATACCTGAAGTTTATAACAAATCTTTGATGTGCTTGTCACTTGTACAATAGTATAAACATAATAACCCATAATGTTTATTGTTTAATCATGTATTTACATTTTATTAAAAAACTAATATTAAATTAAAAACCCACAATTTCAAAGTTTTGTTTCTCATTGAAGCCCACAAACCCCAGAAATGACAAAATCAATGTACAAAGACTATGTATATATCCTTCTGACTCTCATGATTTGACTCTGTTTTAAAACTGTTTTGTATGTGAGTAAAAATGCAAATCAATTGCAGACATAAAACATTCAGTATTAACCATACATTCATTTTCGAACGACTAAAATTCCTCTCCACATCTTGTATAATCTGCCTCAGTAGTAACAATGACATATTTCTGCACCTCGATAACGTCTTAAAGGAATACTTCCTAAGCAGCATGAAAAATAAATTCAAAGTAACGTCTTAATGTAAATCCGTCTGTATCATGAAAGTGCTTCCCTCTAGTGGCAAAATGGCATACATTGCAGTGTTTTCACCACATTCCACCACAAGTTTAAAGCTTATCATCAATTATAAGGAAACAGGAAGAAAAAAATATATTTCTGCCATCACCTGAGCTTCTTGAAATTCTCGTGTATAATGTACACAGAGCTGTACAGATGGCACATTGGATTCCTCTGGTAACGCTTTATTACTTCCAAGAAGACAAATTTCCTATGCAAATACCACCATCACCATAGATTATAAAATGTGCCAAGAGTGAGTGTGAAATCCTCCAGAGCAAACTCTGCTGCTTTGGAAATCAACATCAAGGCTTTGGCAGGAAGTGGAAAGCAGTGGGGTTTCCCTCTGTTTGGAGGGGCCCAGCCCTTCCTCTGTGCCAGAGATCTATATCTGCAGGGAACGGTGCAATGGGGGAGGAAACAATGGCATAGTGATAAACACTTCTTTCTAATAATCTGCAGGTAGTTCCTGCTTCTACACCACAAATGTGTGTTAGTTTTAAAAATGGCAAAGAGTAATCACTTTTTAAACAGTTAAGTGGCTCTGCTCAGATGATGATATACACCCAAGTATGCTCAGACTTCTTATACGCTCTGGACACAGATAGAAATCAAAGCTATGTCCAGTGTACTCTGCAAAAATCTCAAGCCACCCCTCATTTCTTTATATTTCGCTGGGTGCAATGACTTACTAAAACGTGCAAAAATAAATGGAAATACAGTACACAAGGCAAAAATGGAGCTTAAAAGTCATTGTTTGGTATGACCACCTTTATTCTGCAACACAGCCTTAACTCTCTCAGGCAAGGTGTCTTCAGGAACAGTTCTCCTGGTTTCTTGAAGGACATTCAAAAGCTGTTCTTTGGATGTTAGCTGCCTTTTCTTCCATTCTCTATCAAGATAATTCCACAACTGCTTCAGTAATGTTGAGGTCCAGGCTCTGAGAAGATCAATCTATGACTGACAGTGTTCCACCATGTCTGTTTCTGTCCAGGCACCCTTATACCGTGTTGACAGTGTGTTCAGGAAATTGTCATGGTGAAAATGAAGCCGTTGCTACTCATGTGCTTTTCAGATAATATTACATGGTTGATTAAAATCTGACCATACTTTTCTGTGGTCATAAGTCCATCAATTTTAACAACACTGGCTGCCACCAGTTCTTTTGACAGCCACCCTTCCACTGAGACATTTCTGATGAGGTTTCAGCAAACAGAAGATGCATCACCTAAAGGGCTTAGTTGCATCTCTCAGGTCCTGTACCAGGTTTTTGCTTGATTTTTTTCATATTTCTAAAGGACATGGTTTTCAGATACTGTTAATCTGCTGTACATAGTTTTCAGGCATGCCACTTCTTTTGTTTTCCACATGTTCAGTTTCCTCAAAATTTTTAAGGATGGGATATGCTTTGCAGAGGCAAGTTTTCAGCTAAGAAGTGTTTGGGAATCACCTTGTTGGTAGAAAAAGTAATATTTTATACCTGTCAGACCATGTTGTCTTTGGCATGTTTAATTCTGCAAAAAAAAATTTTTTAAATTATGTGTTTTTGCAACAGGCTGCAAGTAACAAAACACCTAAAGAGAAACTTTATAATTGGCCCTTTGCTAAGTGGTCTGTTATTTGTAGACACAATACTGGTTCATCTCTTGTGTTAGGTCTCTTTTTTATGCATGAATGATTCATAGATCAGTGTTAAGTGACTTAGAAAACAAAAAAAAAAATCTGTGAAAACTGTCAGGTACAAAGACTGGAGTGAAAATGAGTGAAAAGCAGCCAATGTCCAAAGAAAAACCCTGGAAGACTTCCAGAAAACCCAGAGAAGTATTGCCCAAGACCACTTAAAAATGACAAGGAAGTCTGGCTCCTCAGAAGCAAAATATAAAAAAATAAGGGGTGGCTCAAGACTTTTGAACAGTACTGTATATAGACTAGCCTTTCAAGAAGAATTTGTACTAAGCCTACTCCCTGAAGCCCACACAATCTGTCATCTCAGTTTTCCGTTAACATCAGATCCTGATGCTGGGGTGTAAGGCACTGACTTGCTGTTCTGCCGTAGGGACGCAGCCTGTTCTGACACAGAAGGGATGGCTGGTGGGTGATCTATCACATTATCTGCAGCATCTGCCAGCTGGTCGCTCAATTGATCCCGGTTGATGATGTTGGTGGTCTCAGAGTCCAGCTCCTGAACGTTTTCTTCGTAGAACCTCTGTCTGAGGCGCCTCATCTGGGGAAGCTCGCAACATGTCTCCAGCACCACCAGGACACACACCAAGCCCACAAGCAGGTAGACTGGGAGAGCAAACACACAGCCACACACAGAGTAAACAAATACAAGTGCAGTGTGACTAATAAGATCAAATCAAGGCTAGGTCTATATATAAAAAGTGCAGTTGAGCTGACAGCCATTGTTTTATTTAGTTTTGTCATTCAGAAAAGCCAGAATAGCAAATGTTGACAACCGTGATGAACTTGTAATAACCGCATTAAAATTATTAAATGAAAACTTGAATTTATTTTTACATCAACAAATGAAAATGTGAAAACAAGGTGTCATTGGTGAAAGGAGTTGCTGTAACAAGCCTACAGGAAATTATAACCTGCCTCTGAAGGGCCCCTCGGCTTAATAAAATTAATAGCGTGTTTCAGATCAGTAATTATCTGTCAGGCCCTCGACACAAACAGTTGCTTTCGTTCATTCTTGGACACAGCAGGCAATCATTTTGAGCCCACAAGCTCTAAAACCTGATTAAATACCCTTAGCAAAATTATTATGCATATTTGTCTTAGGTGTTCATAACACAGCTAATGCTGATTTTGGACTTAGACGTGAGAACCTTTCCAAACCAATGGACATGATGAAAAAGGCAAGTTTGCTTGCTCACTTGTGCACCTCTCTTCTCTCTCAGCTGGCACTGTTCTGCTAAGGGAGTAGGTACATACTTAAGGAATATTGGTCCATGTCTCTAATCAGTTGAATTCAGTTGTTTCATTCATTCCCATTGCCATAGGTGTATAAAATGAACCACTTAGCCATGGAGTCTGCCCTTACAAACATTTGTGAAAGAATGGGTCATTCTAGAGAGATAAATGAATTTGAGCATCGTACTATAATAGGATGCCATCACTGCAACAAGTCAACTGGTGAAATTTCTTCACTCCTAGATATTCCACATTCAACTTTAAGGTATTATTTTGGTATTATTACGAAGTGGAAGCATGTAGGAAGCACAGCAACTCAGCCAGGAAGTGGCAGTCCATGTCAAGTTACAGAGCAGAGTTGTCGAGTGCTGTGGCGCTCTGCTGACTTAGTAACTGCAGAGATCCAACATCGTCATTGGCATGAACATGTGAATAAAAACTGTACACCGGGAATTTCATGGCATTGGTTTCCATGGTTGTGCAGCTGAATGCAAGTCTTAAATAACCAAGAAAAATGCCAAGCACTGGATAGAGTGGTGTAAAGCATGCTGCCACTGGACTCTGGAGAACTGGAAACACTTTCTGAGGAAAGCTGAATCATGCTTCTCTATCTGGCTTTCTGAGTCTGGATTTGGCCAATCCCAGGAGAACATGACCTCCCTGACTGTATTGTGCGAATTGTAAAGTTTGGTGGGAGAAGGATAATGTTATAGAGTTGTTTTATGGGGTTGGCCTGGGCCCCTAAGTTCCAGTGAAAGGAAATCTTAATGCTTCAGCTTACTAAGACATTTTGGACAACTCTATGCTTCCAACCTTGGATCAGTTTGGGGAAAACCCTTTTCTGTTGCAGCATGACTGTACCCTGGTACAAAAGGCAAGGGACATAAAGTTATGGTTGGATAAATTTGCTGTAGAAGATGAGTTTGGTGTGGCCTACACAGAGCTCTGACCTTAACCCTATCCAGCAGCTTTGAGATGAACCACGACGGAAACTGTGAGCCAGGCCCTCTCATCCACCATCAGCATCCGACCTCACAAATACTATTCTCATTGGATGGGAAAAATACCCACACAGACACACTCCAAAATCTTACAGAAAGCCTTTCCAGAAGAGTGGAAGCTGTTATAGCTGCAAAAGGAGCAACCAAATCCATATTAATGCCTTTGTATTTAGAATGGAATGTCATAAAAGCTCCTGTGGGTGTAATGTGTAAGTGTACTATTAACCATATTGTGTACTTCCTGTATCACTTTTTAAGTTGGTAGAGAGTGGCAGTTCTGTTGTTTTGAGGGGTTTTACATGCTTTGTGATTAGTGTTTTTTGTCCCTGTTATTTTTACTTTTTTCTTCAAACAGCAGAGCTTTTCCTGCTAAATACATGTGTATTAAATGTTGCTGGAATAGTTTAGTGTTGTCTAATAGGGGTGTTATTATATTTTTATCCATATAATGTACGTAGATGTTAAAAATATTAAGCATCTTAAGATTCATTGTTCCACTGATATAAAAAAGTTAATTATAATACTAATAATTCATCTAATTTCAGATTATTCATGTGCTCGTCTTTTGAAAACCAGGACTTTTCTAAGTGACTACAAGAGGTGTAGTGTGTGTGCGATATATATTCAAATACATACTCACCTGTAATGGCCAGCCTGTACAGCTGTGGGTGTGGGTTGAAATCTTTATTGTGAGTTTCTCCAGGGACATAATCCCCAAGGCCAATGGTTGTCAGAGAGATGAAACAGAAATACAGAGACTCTAGAAAGTTCCAGTCTTTCTCCAGAGTGACAAAAATCCAAGAAGGGATAATGAGCAAGAGCAGGGTCATGATGACAGCAAGGCAGGTGGCATGAATGGCCGCCAGGTATGACTTAGACATAGCCCATTGCCGGTGGAAGTAGGACACTGGACGACGAGTGACCATCACCATGATCCTTTGAACCACAGCAGACAGGAAGAAGAGAGTAACAGGGATGCCGAAGAGGGAGTAGAAGATACAGAAGGCCTTCCCTTCATCAGAGAGAGGAACAGTGTGGCCATAACCTGAAGACACAGCAAAACATGCAGCACTGAGTAAATTACAGAGATATGACAGAGGTGGGATTCTTCTCCAGGATCCACCCAGTATTTGTGAAGCTTTACACAAATAACTATAATTAGAAAGATGGTAAAAGAGACAAACTAAGACATGCTCAACCTAGACTCACTATATATTAAAGCAAAGAAAAGAATGGGCTAAAAAACTGATAAAATTATTAATTTAGTTTTAATATTAAAACACGTTTAGGTCATTCTCTTTAAACTTTGTATGTTTTCACAAGGCCCAGTCGGTTCATTGTGGCTTAGTATAATTCCTTTAGACAATCAAACTACTTTAAGTGTTTTGAAGCCCACACCCAATCTGCTGAAATGCTAATACAGCCATTAAAAACTTATATTCCAAGAGTCCTACTAAACCAGCAGGGGGCAGAGGTCTGGAGCTCCCAGCTGTCATGGGGCGAAGGGTAGGATACACCCCGGACAGGTAACCAATCTATCGTACGGCTAACACAGACAGACAGACAACCATTCACACTCACAGTCACACCTATGGACAATTTGCCAATTAACTGAACAGGTATGTCTTTGGGTTGCGGGAGGAAGCCGGTGCCTGGAGAGAACTCGCACAGGCACGGGGACAGCATGAAGACGCCTCAAAGAAATGCCCCAACCGGCCAGCGGATTCAAACCCATGACCCCTCTTGCCATGAGGCAATAGTGCTAACCACTGCTACCCAAATGAAAAAGAAGAGAAAAAAAAAAGATTGTATTTGCATTTGCGAGGTGTAACAAGGGTTGCAACAGACTTACCTATATTTCATTTAATTTAACAAATTCAAAATTTTATTTTCTGGAGAACCATTTTCTAAGCCTGATATCAATATTTTTCTAGAGTTTATTACTCATACAGAAGCCCTGAAAGGTAGAGAAAATCTTAAGGCTCATTTATGGAATACCTGTGGCGACTCTAGACCAAAACTCAGGCATTGTGGCTTAGGAGGTAGAGCGGGTCATCTTCTAATCAGAAGGTTGGTGGTTTGATCCCCTGGCTGCTCTGGTCTACATGCCAACTGTCCTTGGCAAGACGCTGAATCCCAAACTGCTCCCTATGCATCCACAGGAGTGTGAATATGTGTGTGATAGTTAAATGCACTTAAATGCATAGAATAAAGTGCTGTATGAATGGGTGAATGAGGCTTGTAGTAAAAGCACTTTGAGTGCTCAGAGTAGAAAAGCACTATATAATTACTAGCCCATTTAGTAACACACAAGTATTTATAAATGGATTAGCAACAATTAGACTGGACCTTCATTATCGAAACCAGGCAGAGGGAGATTTCTCAACCTATCTAAAACTGACTTGATAAACAGAGCATTAGTACATGATATATTAAATTCTCCTATTATTTAATATGGCTTGCGTATTTGTAGTTCACCCAGATGTCTAGTTTGACCAAGAGAGCCATTTTTCATTGTTATCTGCTGAGGACGAATAATTTCTCTGAACTCACGCTGAACTGGGGTAACATATCTAAATAATAAATAAATAACGCTTATAGTTAGGGCTTAGTTATGCTGCAATAGGTTTAGGCTGCTGGGGGGATTCTTGTAATGTGCTGGGCATTTCTTCTCCACCCACCTCTTTTCACTCCCCATGTGTTTATTTGTTACTGCTGCATGTCATTAAATGTTGTCTTCTCTCTCCCATAGTCTGTGTCTCTCTTTGCTCTCCTTTTTCTCTTCTCTGTCCCCTCACCCCCAACCAGTCGAGGCAGATAGCTGCTCCTCCCTGAGCCTGGTTCTGCCGGAGGT
>VUQH01038207.1:0-44685 GCA_015106775.1 Etroplus canarensis | reverse complement strand
GCATAACAATCCAAATTCACAATGTTGAAGAATCCTTAAAAAACAAACACACACACACACACACACACACACACACACACAAAAGCCACCCATAAACACTCAGAAAGTGAGAAAAGATCAGTTTATTGATGGTGTTTTTCAAACTGATTCCAGCCTTCTAGTTATATTCATCATATCTGTATGAGAATAAAATGATGCCACTTACTTATCAAGCACAAAATAGAGGTCAAAAGCTCCCTGGCAGGAACTCTCCACCTCCTCCTCTTCATCCAGCGGCTCCGGCTCGGCTCTTGCAGATGGGGAAGAGAGCAAAAATAATCCAAACAAAACCAAAACAAGACTCATGTTCAATGCAAATCTCGCCATAATTTCTCCTCCAGGCAAAGCAGCGTAAATCCCTTTGTGGATATGAGAGACAAAACAAACCAAAGTCCTTCAGTGGGTCTTTACATCCCAGAGAGAATGATCTAGAGGCAGAGATGAGGACAAAAGAAAGGATGCTTCCACTTATTTTGAGCTCAGTTTGCAATCAAGGCCACCCACAGCCCTCTCTGAGTTGAGATATGTTGGATTAAAAAAAAAAAAGAAGAAGTTCTCAGATAGTTCTCAATCCACATGCAGCTGACAGGCATTAAAAAAAAGTTTTAAAAAAACACATCCAGTTGTAGAGAGGATCAAATGATTGAATGGGTGGTGCATAAAAATACAGATAATATTTTCCTGTCAGTGTGTCAGAAGTGATTTAGCTCTCAAAAAGCCAAAATGGAGCTGGGTTTGTGCAGAGCTGTGTTTGAAGCTGGAGGAACTGAGAGCCCGGGGGACAGACTTGGCTGAAATGGACCAGGTTTCAGGTTTCATCCAGAGGAGGAGAGAAGAAAAAAACTGGGGGGGGGAAGAGAAAAACTGGGTCAGGATCCCATTTTGTGCCTCCCTCCTGTGGCAGAGCATTTTACAGGGAAATGGGTGACAACTGATGAGGTTATAATTACAGGAGGTGTATGGGCTTTACTGTGGCACAGCATCTTTTTCATAGTCTTTTAATCCACACCAGTGTGTTTATTTATCAAGCCTAGCATTTTAACACTTTGTCCTAATTATTTGTTTGCTTTCACTGTGCTGTCTGTGTTAATTGTGGAAATCCACTGTAATTAGACCTTCACAAACCAAAGGTTGCAGAGTGTGGCAGATATGATGAATGGCACATTTCAGGTTTGATTTGTGCCATACATAAAGCACTGCTAACCACTAATATGAGTTGAGTCTAATGAGGTTAGATGTTATAGATTAATTTGTTTCTTGGAACAGCCAATGTGCTATTTAATGGGGATGTAATGGCAAATGATTATTTATTATTTTAAAAATATGCTGCATGTCTGCCTTGTTTCTGCCTCATAGAGCACGCAGGGGTAAGAGTGTGATAAAAACTGCAGTTCCTCCAATGGCCACTTGAGGCTTGTTCTAAGAGCAAGTCAATCCCTATTGACTCCCATCCTAAACTTCTGCAATGAAATTAATATGTTAACAGACTGATATGAAAATGTATTTGATCTTTATCATTAATCCCTCATATATAACTCCCTTCTTTAGATTTTCTTTAAGTTAGCGGCTTGGTCGCTCTAGCTGACAGATATCAGAATACTTTATTAATCCCCTGGGGGGAAATTCCTTGTGTTACAGGCTCTCCATTCAGCATACATAAGTAAGAATAAACAGTGAAAAAGTTTAGAGCCACAACTATGCAGGTATAAGGTGTAAGTCCATATCTTAGGGGGAGGAGCTATGCAATATAATGGGCAGGAGTAACTGGGGTCACAATCAGGATATGTACAGTTAGTGTTGCAGTTTATTATTTACACAGAGGGTATATGTGAATGCAACATAAAAATGCGTGAATGAGAATGTGTTTAGCGAAACTGGACATGAATAAATAAACTAGTATAGTATATAGACATATATGTAGAAATAAGTAAGGTGGACACAAACTGATGCTAACAAAAGGTCTGTAGGAAGATCAGCTAAAAAGATCAATAATAAACTATTTTCACAGATATGCCAGCACAGGCAGGTGGAGCCAGCAACTCTGATAATTAGAGTCACTGAACTGGACCTCTTGACCCTGTTTGAGGTGTTGATACATTCTGGAGCACCAATAATGGAATTATCTTTCACAATAATTTGGTTGAGTCCTCCAAGAAGTCCATGCTCAAGCCTGGTGAGTGAGAATCTTGCCCTGTAGTTGTTAGCACTTATCAAAGAATATTTGTGTCAGTGTGTTGCACACAAATAGTTTGTGAATGCAGTGGTATTCTGTCAGGGCTAGCAAGGCAAGTTATTTGCCCTGTAAAATCTAAAAAACAGACATCAGTTCAAACATACATGAAACATAAAAGATACCAAAGTGAAAGTGATGTTTCTCCTTATGGCTGTATGTCCTATAAAGCATCTCCCATTGCCTGTTCGCGTCCGTCCTGTAAATAACTGCCGTCTTGTGGCTGCAGTCAATTATTGTCTCTTGAAGCTGGCTTCACTCTGAGCCGCTGGAATAAATAATTTCTTCCACTTTCTTGATGTGTCTGTGTTCCATTAACAAAAGCTTGAGGTTACTGAGCTGAGAGGCCAGCAGCTGTTTTTGGTTGCTTGTGGGTCCACATTGTGGATAAATCTGTGGTTTTTGACAGGAGACTGACCAGGGGCGTGGCACTGGTCTCCCATGAAATATGATCCACCCTGCTTTGTGCCCCCTGCAATACCATTGGGCTACAGTGGTGTTAATATTACAGTGCCCAAACCACTGAATGAGAGCATGGATAGGGGCAGTAGGAACATTTACTTGAGTACCATACTGAAGTACAAGTTTAAAGTACTTCGACACGACCATATTTTGGATTGTGAATATTCCACTTTCTACTTCATACTATTCATTTTGAAGCTTTAGTTATTTATTGTTTTGCAGATATTTGCATTTTTTTCACATTCTACCAAACAATTAATCGTGGCTGAGCTGAAAGTACCCTGGGAGGAACACATGGAAGAAGCCATTGAAAGGAAATGTGCCAAGTACCAGGAGCTGACAGGGCAGTGCAGGGGGCAAGGGTTGAAAACCCACTGTGAACCCCCTGAGGTGGGATGTTTGGACTTTGTAGGGTGGTCACACACATTCACCAATGCTACAGAGAGAGCCACAAGGTGGGTCTGGCTGAAGAGGTAGGCCCCATGGTCTACTGCTGCTGGGTTGCAATCTAGAGACTGATCACCCTCAGCTAGGTTGCCTGGGCGAGGGCGCATGGTATTTTTTAAAAGCCTCAAAACACCCATTGACCCCAGGATAAATCACTGATGACGCACCGCAGCGCATCCACTAAGATGTCATCTTATGAGATGACATTCTGCAACGAATGAATAAGCTTACTTTATATTCTTTAAATATATTTTTGATTATATAACTTGTGCATTATTAACCCTTTATTGGGCAAGGAAACATTTATGGTAACTTCTGCAGGCTTTAAAATTCACACCCTCAAGTCTGAATGCACTATGAAGGGTTAAGCTACTTTAGAAGGATTATGACTTTTACTTAAATAAAAAGTTTTAAAAAAATTCCAAAACAATTATTCAATGCAAAATGATGTTCTTGTGCAGCAATAATAAATCTGTAATAGGACACAGGGCTGCACATGAGCCTGAAAATCATGCTAGACAAGCTGCTCTTGGCTCTGCTTTCACTTTATGTTATGATCAGCGATTTATTACACACGTGCTGATATGTTTGAAAACAGAGGGAGCATTAACAAGCAAAAAAGCAAATTACTTGATGATTTATCATCTAAACATACAAGATTTCTCTTACTAATCTCCTTGGCCACCTTGTGCAGGAGTTAGGATGTGGTGTGAAGGAGCTTTTAATAACTCCTGTTAACAGGAAAGTCTTGATGATGGAGAGGGCACGTCAACTCCTGCCATGTTGGGTTTAATAAAACAGGTGCAGACTCCACCAGCATTTTTGGATTAGCGTGTCGGAGAAATCACTCAGTAAGTTTAACCTGCTGAATGATGCTGGGGGAAAATGATGCAAGGCTGAAAAAGTCCTAATTTTTTGGCTCCTCTTACATTTCCTTTTCCAGAGCCATACTCCCTGTGATCTATTATGCAGTCACTTGTACAAAAACCAGGCATAAAACGACATTCCTGAAAAGTAAACAGCAGCCTCTTTCCACCCGCCACTCCCCAATAATCTCAAGCTCAAAACATGTGTCAACTTATCTACACAAGATTAACACAGTCCTGCAGTCCCTCAATTGCTCTGTAACCTGGTGCAGTCTTCACAACTGAACTGTCAGTGATGAAAAGAAAGATTTGAAAAGCTGCCAGACATACAAAAAACCAAATGTTTTTTTGTTTCTACAGATGTTTCAGGTATCCACACATCAGCTGTAACAGTTTAAGTGACGCTAAACATGCTTGTTGTGACAAACTCAACTCAGTCTGCCTTCTCTATAGCTGTAAAACATAAGACGAAGGCGCAATCAATTGTGTATTCAAGTTGTCATTTTTTTTATTGAGTCTCACCACTGGAACTGACCCAAGAACGACCACGTGGCATGAAGTTCAATGCGTAATGGACAAAAAGTGGAATTTTCATCCAGAATAAGGACATCACATGCAATTTTCTTACCAGAGTAACAAACTGACCAGTATACAGAGGTCCCAAATCTAAGTATCCAACTTAACATGATTTTTTCTTTGACACATACATGTATACTTTCACATCACAAAAAATTGTGTCGGCTTTTTTGTGTTGCCATTCACTGTCAAAACCCTCAGCAATCAGAGAAACAACTGACCGAAATAAAAACTGCAGGAATCCTGTTTAACCTTTGTTCTACATTACAAATAGACTAAGAAGGCTTATGTATTAAGAGAATGAATAACAGATTACACTTTGTACTTAAAACCTACATTGTTCACTTCTTTAACAAGTCTACATTCTTGAGACTATTTGGCTGCCAAAGCAAAGCGACGATTGTGTCCCCCGTGGCTTTGCTCAGGATGCGGTTTCCTTCTGACTTGCAAATTGCTTATTGAAGATGCCTATGGCGGTCTCGAGGGCCGCATCAGCTGGGACGGGAATGTGAGGTGCAATGCCAGCTCCCTCCCAGGCTGGACCTGCAGAAGTGTCGGAGTGGACAGTGGGGATGCTGAGGAAGATATCGGTCTCACCGACCTGGAAGGTCGTGGGCGGGTGCGAGGACCCGGCAGTGGTCTCGCCAACGATCATGGCGCGGCCTAGCTTCTTCATGATGTAAACAAATTCTTCTGCGGCGCCGGCAGTAGCTCCACTAGTCAGGATGAGCAGGCTTTTCTTGGAGCCATACCTGATGCCTGAAGACAAGAGGGGAGTGGAGGAAGAACAAGGTTAAAAGTGTCAGATAGATGATGCATGCAAGTGACTTCTGGAAATTTGAAAAGGTCAAGGTTGAGCAGGATATCAAAACAATAGCACAAGGTTATGGATGAATGTTTGCCAATGACAAATGGGTGAGGGTACAGTACTGTATAAAGAAACAGAAGAGTAAAGCTTACTTTATAACCAAAGATGTCCTGAATATGACTCAAAAAATGAAATTCTGATAGCTTTTCATTTAATCTGAAGCAGCACAGATACCTGATCTTCAGTTCATGAACTTATATATTACTGATTTTGCTTTTAAGGTGATATGCTAAACTTGCTCATGTACAGTCAAGTGAAAAAGAAAGTTTTCACTGCTCTCTATGCAGTCATGTGAAAAACTAAGTACACCCCACGATTCAATAGCTTTTAGAACCACCTTTAGCAGAAATAACTTCAAGTAATTGTTTTCTGCATGACTTTCAGTCTTTCGCATCATTGCAGAGGAATTTTGGCCCACTCTTCTCTACAAAATTGCTTCATTAAGGTTTGAGGGCAATCATTTATGCACAACTCTCTTATGGTCCCATCGCAGCATTTCAGTCAGGTTTAAATCATTGCAACACCTCAGTTCTGTTCTTTTTCAGCCATTCTGTTGTAGATTTGCTGGCATACTTGGAATCGTTGAGCTATTGTATGACCCACTTTCAGCCCGTCTTTAGTTGTTGGACAGATGGCCTCACATTTGACTCTAGAATACTTTGGTATACAAAGGAGTTCATGGTTGACTCAAGTTGTCCAGGTCCTATGGCTGCAAAACAAGCCCAAATCATCACTCCTTCATCACTGTGCTTAACAGTTGATATGAGATGTTTGTGCTCATATGCTGTGCCAAACATCTCCACTTTGATCTTGTATGTCTCCAGGACATTGTTCCAGAAGTCTTGTGGTTTATTCAGCCATCACTTTGCAAAGCTAAGCTGTTGTCATGTTATTTTCAGAGAGAAGGGGCTGTTCTCCTGGCAACTCTTCCAAGCAAGCCATACTTGTTCAGTTTTTTCTAACTGTACTGTCATGAACTTTAAAATTTAACATGCTAACTGAGGCCTGTGGAGTCTGAGATGTAGCTCTTTGTTTTTATTGCAATTTTTCTGAGCGTGGTCTGACCTTGGGGTGAACTTTTCTGGGCTGTCCACTCCTTGGAATATTGTGGCATTGCGTCAGTGCACAGCCGAATGCTCCAGACCAGCAAAATTCTAAAATGTCTGCTTTCATAGGGGTGATCATATTGACTGATGATCAGCTAATCAAGTGCATTTGATTAGCAGCACCTGGCTGCTACTTATCCTCTTAATTCCTGTGGAAGCAGTAAAGTTGTACTTAATTTTTTTGCAGACTGTAGAAATGAACCACTCTTAACATTGATTTAGAGCCACGTTTCTGGCTACCAGACGAATAGCTCCTTTTTCTTTTGTATTCTGTCATTACCAGATATTGTTTGAAGCACATCTCACACTGATGAATACTAGCAGACATCTACTGCATTAAAAAATAAATAAAATACAAGTACTGGATTTGTTTTAATTACCTGTGAGCTCGGACAGGGTTTCGAGTTCTATGACGGAACCAGATGGTCTATCATACAGCTTGTCCAGCACAATCTTCTTGCCCGCCTCAAAAAAGTAAGAGCAGAAGCCTGCGATAGCTGTTGTTGGGCCACCGAGGTTGTTCCTGCAAATTCATTAAAGAACATTTAAAGAAAGTTTGATTTTGAGTCTTGATTTTTGATCTGATTTTTAATAAACCTGAAGGATGGGGTAAGATGTTCATTAACTACATATGTTTGGGGTCCATGTTTTAAATAGTTCAAAACAAAATACACTGATTCTTAATGCATAAATAATTTCTTATTATAAATAATATAATATAATAGTAATATAAATAGTACACTTTTACTGACTAAACCTGCTATATGTAGACATCGATGCATGAGGTATAGCAGCTTTGGTAAATGGCTTAGACACGAAAAAGTGTTTAATAGAAGCTTTGACTCCCATTTTGAGAAGGAATACTCACCTGAGGTCGATGATCAAAGCATCAGTGTTGACCACCTTGTTCCAGACATGTTCAACAATAATCTGCGCAATAGGTTTGACTTCCTCAAAGTCTCCAAACATGTCAAAACGCAGGTAACCAATGTTGTTTTCAAACAGGTCAGTATGGAAGGAGACTTTGATCAGCTCAGCGTACATTTCTGGAGTATAGGCCTAGGGAAAGGAACAGGCACCGAGTCAACATATGTGGCATAACCATGACCAGCATTTCTATACATTACTTTTACAATGAGTGATAAAGTTGTCTTTGAACATTAAGAAGTAGCAACGACAAATACTGTAACAGCCAAAAACACTAAGCTTGAATCCAAATGTTTTACCATAGGTGGGAGGGCTGGGGTGTTGCTGGTAGTCTTTAGGCTCTTGTCCCCAGAAAGTGTCTTCAGGTCAGCAGATAACTTCAATTCCAGACCCTCCTTGGAAACAACCATGCTGTACTCGCCATTTGCCAGGTGCTCTTTCAGCTTTGCTGCAACATCTGCTCCAATATTTTCAAATGCATAGTTGTCGGCAATCAGGGTTGCTGATCCCTCAATAATGGCAGGAATTTGGGCACGGAAGTTGATGATCTTGATGGCGGTAGCGAGGGCATCCTCGGCATTTACTTCCGCATCTGGGGTAACACCTGTGACCTCCCAAGTGGAGCCAGTGATGGGGTTAATGGACTTTGCAGTGGGTACAGAAACATAGAAATCGGTATCGCCCACTTTTAGTTTTTCAACTTTCACTGAACCCCCAGCTGTCTTTTCACCTACAATTGTAGCCCTCTTCAGATTCTGAAGACAGTAGGCAACATCTTCGGCAATGCCCTTGGTGTTTTTGCTGGTGAGGACAATGAGGGGTTTGGTTATGCTGTATCTCTGCCCCAGGAGTGTCGGCATAGAAAACAGCTTAGTGGTAGTGTTTGCAGGACGGTCATAAACACTGTCAATGTGAATCAGAGGCTCAGCTTCAGTGAAGTAAGACACAATGTAGGGGATTCCGGTGATTTCCCCACTGCCAGTGTAGCGCAAGTCAAAGATCAGGGCGGATGTAGGCAGGATTTTATTCCAGACAAGTTCTAGAAGCAAAGGGCCAACCTTTTCAGCCGCCTCCTCTCCAAGGATGTGGTCAATCCTCAGATAGCCAATGTCACCCTCTAAGATGTCGAGTTTCATGGAGTTCTGGATGACTGCAATGAGCTGCTCAGGTGGCAGGGGAGGCAGCTGTGGGGGAACTGCAGGAACGTAGTCTGGCTCATAGGAGACCTTCAGGCGTGGGTCACCAACTGTGGTCTGAACACCGGTGCTGAGGACATTGGCGAGGGTTTCACCATCTGGGATGTTGAGAACATCTGTGTTGCTGGTGGATGTTTCGATCGCCTCCTTTATCCCCGCCAGCTTCTCTGGTGAGCAGTAATTGTCCATGATGATTTTTACTATGTCTACAATGACACTGGGGGGAAATGAGGCATGGATAAAGAAAACATTTCCCAAGACTAGCAAAGATGCCAGCAGAGAAAGAGTCTTAGCCATTTTCTCCAGTTCAGCCTGACAAAAAGCAAGGAGTTAGGAAGCAGAAGCTGCTGAGCTGAACCTCTTTCTCCAAAGAGGTCCTCTGTCAAATGGCACTGTTTCAGCTGCTAGGTTTCTGTTAGTACACCCATAAGAGGATTTATTTCACAATAAACCTGTAATCTTATTATCCTGAGTGCTTCTGCAAGGCAATAACAACTTATCCAAGAAGATGTAGTAACAGAAGGCTTTGCTAAAGATACTTTTGTTAAATTTATACAAGGTTTTCTGGGTACCTATGAAAGGCTTCCTGTGTCAAACAAGGTCAGTCTTGTAATTAACAAATATCCAGCAAAGCATAAAGGGTGGTCAAAATACAACTTGGGAAAGTCTTACAAAGACCCTCTGTATTGATATGCAAATGGAGGTCAACGATTTGTCAGATAAAGTAGAAGGAAACACAAGAAATGGTAAAACAACTAATCTTTCATCAATACATGAACACACAGCTCATGTCTGCTGCACCCAATGCTAATTTCCTGATCAAAGTGGACTACTCCATCAGTTATTGAGAATCACTCAATGCTTTATTGATTTCAGAAATGGTACACGTTTAGTTTTCAGCTCAACTGAGAGGTTATCAGGGACATTGCTTTAGGTTTGTTTGGTACTTGCTCCCTCTGCTGGGAGGTTCTACACTCAAGGAAGAGAAAACAAAAATTTGGACATCATTACAGCAAAAGGAACACTATAGTACAAAGCAAAAATATGCCAACAGTGACCCAAAAATTTACAGGGATTCCACATGACATGGTCAAAAGAATACTTATCTCAATTTACAAAGAATTTAAAAGGTCATCAAAGAGAAACACAGAAAATAATAAAACCAGAGAGTATACAATACCAACATTGCATGTACGTACAGGGGTTGCAGACTTAAAAGCACGACATAATTTGTTAAAGAAACCTTAATGTTTGCTGCATTAACTAGAATTTGTTTTACTTACATTATACACTGTACACAATGAAATGAGGCAATTGTAATGTAAAGGGATTATCATCTATCACATGCTTTTCACTGTTTTCAGTGCCAGGGTAGATAAGTAGATTTAAAGTTAAAATATCTACAGCTTATACACTTCCTTCTGTAATAAGATTAAATCTGTGCTGACTTACTGAAAGTCCCTCTGAATAGAGTCATCAGCACATACTTCTGAAACTTTTAAAATTTAAATCCAGAGGGGAGTAGTGGTCCAAAATTTCCTCTTACCCCTAGTGTGTTTTTGTAGAGCACATAAAGTCTTTTGCTGCATCATACAAGACTGCCTTTAAAGCACATAAGTCAAGGGTGTCAGAACTGCCCTGCCAAAGGGTGGATTCTGTCCCTGGCTTTGCAAATTGTGCCGAAAACTCATTAATGATTCCAGTATTTTCAATAAAATGCACTGCTGTTCCTGGTGTGGTGAGGCCGGCATTATATTATTACTCCAAAGATTAGACTGAAGGAATGTTGAGAAACTGAGACATACTATATGTATGAACTTTAATCATCCCATTGCATGTTTTTTAAACTGATTGTACATTAAATGGGAATGTTTTCAGACTGTACCTGTACATCTTTGCACACAAAAAAACAAGAAAAATGTGAGTTTTCATAGGTCATTATGCAATGCTTTTACTTATCTGGCCCACTTGAGAACAAATTGAGCTGTACATTTCCATGAACGAAAAAAAGAGTTTGACACCCCTGACGCAAATTAGGGATACAGCGATAAAAACCAACCGCAAGGCCACACATGCTACTTGTAGAAACTTTAACAATAACGTTACAGCTAAGCACGGAAATAAAGTAACTAATCATTTCATTGTATTTTACTATTTCCCTTGCTCTCTCTTCAGCAACCTTGCTGCTAGGATTCCCTGAGCTACAGACAGAGCCTCATTTGCCTGGACAGGAACATGAGGCTCAACCCCCGAAAAGCTCCACATTTTCCCGGTGATGGCACACAAAACAGCTTGGTTAGGAATGGAAGCGTACAGGACACTGTTCCCAATCTGATAGGTTCCACTTGATAAAGACCCTCCAATTGTTGGCTCTCCAACAACTGTGGCCCGATTCAGGTCCTTCATTGCGCGAGTGAATACTTCGGCTGCTGACCCAGTCACATGACTGGTGAGGATGAAGAGGTCCTTGGAGGATCCATATCTCTGACCCCTCACCTGAGGTAATGTCATGACTTCTGTCGTTGTGGTTTTCATTCGGTCAAAAATAGTGTAAAGATGGCGCAAGGGTTCTGCATCAAAGAAATAGGTGCATAAAAGCGGAATAGCTGTTGAATAACCGCCAGTGTTGTACCTCATGTCAATTATGAGGGCGTCTGTGTTTAGTATCTTGCTCCACACTAATTTTATGAGCTGAGGCCCGATGGCTTTTAACACTTCTATGTCTGCCATCATGTCAAATCTTAAATAGCCAATGTTACCTGGCAAAAGCTCAACTTTAAATAGCGCATCAATTATATAGCCCACCTCTTCTTCTGTAGGAATCTTTGGAAGCTCATGAGGTGACTCAGGCTCAACATCACAATGGAAAACGAGGAGCCGGTGATCACTTGAAGCTTCTTGGACATCTACTGTCAACTGAGATGCCAAAGATTCAAAGTCAACTGCTGACCGGTATAATCCGTCAGACCATTTACTTAACAGGGCCTTGCTAACATTTAATGCTACTTCATGTATCGCGTAGTGTTTCTCAAAAAGATCCCCAGCCTCCTCTATAAGGGACCTGAGCCCTCTGTGAAACTCTGCAATCTCATGAACGTGATCGACTGTTTCCTCGGCTAGCACAATGGCATCAGGTACCACACCACCTCCCAGCCAGAATTCCCCATTGTTGTCTATAAAGTTTATGAAAGGGACAGTGATGGCAATATTGGACCCCTCTATTTCAAAGGTCTTTGAGTGCGTCAGAGTACCAGATGTAATTTCCCCGATGACTGTACCACGATGTAACGACTGCATCAGATAAGCAAACTCTTCCCCAACGCTTGCTGTGTAATAGCTGGTTAATACGTAAACCCCACGCTTTGAGCCGTACGTTGGGCCTGTAATTCGAGACAGAGTGTCGTGTTCTGTTGTAGTGTTCTGAACTCGGTTATATATTGTGAAAAAGTGTTGCTTCTGTGAAGCATCCTGCAGATAAGACAATATAAGAGCTAGAGAGGTAGAGGATCCACCAGTGTTATAGCGCAGATCAATAATCAGGTTAACAGTATCTTTGAGGGGTTCCCATACCTTTTCAGCTATGAGCTCTTCTAATTTAACAGATGATTTGATAAATTTGTCAAAGCGGATATACCCAGTATTTCCAGGAAGAATTTCTACTTTGAACACTGTATTGATGTATTCTTTCAATAATCCCTGATCATCTGGGTCTTTGTAAAGCTCAGGGTCCTCCTCTACAGTGGCAGAATGGTCTGGCATGTATTTGATGACCAGTCGGGGATCTTCGGACACAGTCTGGAGTCCCTGATTGAGTCTGACTGCTAGGTCCTCTTCAGATACAACAGACATAAAGTCTGTTGATTCCAAGTGTTGAAGAAGAGCTGGAACTCTGTCAGTAAAGGCGTACAACCTGCTGATTTTTTCAGAGATACTTTGGACAACTTTTGGAATTGCCTTCCTTATGGCCAGAAGCGACTTGGCTTTTGCAACAGCTTCCTTGGCAATGACATTTACTGTTGGGGAAACACCACTGACCTCCCAGCTCTGGCCTGTGACTGGACTGACAGATCTTGCCACAGGAACTGTAATGTAGAACTCTGACTGAGCAATCCTAATCTTTTGGACTTTCACGGACCCACCAGCAGACCTTTCTCCAACTGTAATGGCCCTTTTCAGGTTTTTTAGAGTATATGCCACAGCCTCAGCAGCCCCCATGGTGCGCTTACTGGTCAAAATAATAACATCTTTCCTTTTTCCATACCTTTCCCCCATTATTGATGGAAGAGTCCAAAGCTCCCTGGTTGAATTTGAGGGCCTGTCATATACAGTGTCAATATGAATGAGGGGCTCAGGGTCTGAGAAATAGGAGATTATGAAAGGAACTCCAGAGAATTCTCCAGCTGCGCTGTACCTCAGGTCGAAGATTAGCGAGGACGTGTGAGCAACTTTGTCCCAGATATTTTCCTGGAGCACAGAGCCAAGCTTCGCTGCTGTTTCCTGTCCAGTGATCCGATCTATCCGTAGATAGCCAATGTTGTTTTCCAAAATATCCAGCTTGACAGAGTTTTTCACCAGCCGAATCAGTTGTTCTTTAGGAAGAGATGGCAGACTTGGGGGCACCACTGTGACAAAATTAGGCTCGTAGGACACGGTCAACCGAGGATCATTCAGTGCTCCTTGTACTCCCATTGTGAGCACAGCTGCCAGGGTCTTCCTGTCAGAAATCTGTAGGATTTCTCCACTGCTGATAGCTTGTTGGATGGCCTCCTGCATCCCAACCAAATTCTCAGGGAAGCAGTAGTTTTCCCAAAGAATCTTGGCCATTTCTAATACCAGAGCCGGTTGGAACGATGAGCTGACAGATAGAGTACACAGAAGAAGTGTCAACAAAAGCGCCATTGTCGGTTGCGCCATTGCTAATGTCTTCATCCACAGTGATAGAGAACCACCTCTGTCTTCCCTTTTACTGGCTTGTGTTCATTCATTTGGGTTGAGAGATGTTGGATTTTGCTGGAGGGAATATGTCATCGTCAAAGGTTTTTTGGGCAGCAACATCGACATAAGAGGCTTTTGTCCACAATAAACCTTTAATCGCATTATGTGCAGTGCTTCAGCCAGCAGACAATAGCAGACAGAATGAAAAATGATAAATGGGAGGTGCAGTCTCTTATCACTTCCAACGCAAGCACAATGCATGTTTGGGTTCTGGCACTTCTATTTTACACAGTTATACCTACAACACAGCTGACCATTGATAAGAATTACACCATGCTCCAATTTAGTCTGCATCATTTACCACATTCTTCATTTGTTATATCCATTTTCTTTTAGATGGAAGGTAATAAATGAGGGCGTACTGGTGGGTGCACTCTCCCTCTCTCTCCCTTGCCTGTTACGAAAGCTTATGGTGATATATTCTGGTGCTGTCGGTAGCTTTAAGGGTCATGTCTGGGTCATTTCATTGGTGACATGATTACACAGTTTACGGGCATGTGGCAAAGCCCTCCTAAAAAAAATATCCATGATCCAAACTGGGTAATAAAAACAAGCACGCGTAAACTTTGAACACAGGAACAAAAGGTTGACTGGAACGACTTTACGTTGATCGAATGCCTGCTTTTCCCGGCAAGCAAAGTGCTCTTTCCATCCTGATTTAAACACCTAGACCCCATAAGATCCTGATCCGGACGGTTTTGCAGCTCACAACTAAAGCAGCTAAACGTCAGCTCCTTCCGAATTACTAGACTGGCTAATCTTAATGTCTTAACCTTTAATACGGCCTCGCACCTTACATAATACATTCCAGTCAATTCCCAGGATGCTTAAGAGCTGAAACACTGAATTATTTCTTGTGTTGTCATTGTGTAAATAAAAGAACAGATTCTCTCATTGCGGTTAGGGTTGAAATCCCTAAGGTGTTAACATGTTTGACTTATTAAAAACATAGATTACGCATAAATACTAACATGTCACTAGTGAGAGTCAAATAAAAGCAATGCTGTATTTATCTTAGTGTGCTTAAGAGCTGAGATTCTAACGCCACGTTCAGTAAATCATTGTCCATTTCATTTGCCTTCCAGAGGTGGTCTAAACACTATGCTTAAATTATTATCTCAAATGAGTCATTATCTTAAATTAAAGAGAAAACAATAGCAACAGACACTTAAAGGCTCTGACACAGCAGCGTATTATGAGGCAAAAACTGAGGGAGCTTTGTTCCTTGGTTCTCAGAAGACACAAAAAATCTGACCCTGATACTATTTTAAAGCAAGAACAATTTAGTGTCAGAGGACATGTAAGTGTTTGGACAAACTTGTCCCGTCATTGGTTTCAACACCATGGGTTCAGCTCTGATAAGGCTGTGTCACTGACATCGGATATTTACAAAGCTGACAGTGTATGTTACTGTATGATGCATGTGTGTGAGGGGCCTTGCTGGACCAGAAAAATAATTGTGCTATTTGATAGTTCTTCTTCTTCTTCTTCTTCTTCTTCTTCTTCTTCTTCTTCTTCTTCTTCTTTTTCTTCATGTTTATGTTATTTTGTCATTTATCCACCACTGCATTTCTAATGTATAATTTCACTTATTTTGTTGTCAGGACTTATCTAAGATAAATTATACAGGCCTTTATCATAAGTCAAAAATGTACAATGTGAAAAACTAACACTGATATTTCCTGCTTCCACTCACCTTATTGGTCCTTCACTGTACACCTGTACACATTCACTGGCAACTTTTTAATGTAAGATAATGATTCATTTGAGATAGTGACATGGTGTGTTATCCTGCTGGAAGCAGCCATCAGAGGATAGGAACACTATGATTACAAAGGGATGGACATGGTCGGCTACAATATTCAGGTAGGCTGCAGCACTGATTGCAGCATGCTGCAAAACTGGTACTAAGGGCCCAAGAAAATATCCCCCACACTATAACACCACCAGCAACAGCCTGACTGTGAATACTGTACAAGGCAAGATGGATCCAAGCTTTCACGTTGTTTACTCCAGATTCTGACCCTACCCTCTGACTGTCGCAGCAGAAATCAAGACTTCCAAGACCATGCAACATCTTCCCAATCTTCTATTGTCCAATTTTGTTAAGTGCTTGCGAACTGTTGTTCTTAGCTGACAGGAATGGCACCCAGTGTGGTCTTCTGCTTCTGTAGCCAGTCTGCTTTAGGGCTCCACATGGTGTGCATTCAGAGAGGATCTTCTGCATACTTTGGTTGTAACAAGTGGTTATTTGAGTTACTGGTACATTCTTATCAGCTAGAAGAAATCTGACCATTCTCCTCTGACCTCTGGTATTGACAAAGCATTTTCACACAGAGAACTGTCCCTCATTCTCTGCAAACCCTAGAAAACCCCAGTAGATCAGCAGTTTGTGAAATACTCTGACCAGCCTGTCTGGCACCAACAACCATGCCATTTTCAAAGTCACTTAAATCACCTTTCTTCCTGATTCTGATACTCAGTTTGAACTTCAGTAGGTCCTGTTAACCTTGTCTTTATGCCTAAAGCATAAATGTGGGAATTTTTGACCATGTGATTGGCTGATTAGATATGAACAAATATACCTAATTAAGTGGCCAGTGAGTGTATCGTGCCTGATTGTCTTTATGGATCAGCCTCAGAGTTCTTTCTTTCCCTCTCCCTTCTTTGTCTTCCTGCCCGTTTCTTGTATTCTGACAAAAAAGTTACAAAATGCAGTAATGTAGGATGAGCTGAGTAAGAGAAGACATGAAACTTCATTTTGTTGCAAAGATTCTAACCAGCAATTTTATTAATTTCAGGACTGGAAGCCCTCAGAAACAAAATATAGACATCAAGCTACATGAAGTATAACAAAAACGTGCATGCAGAGGGCACATTTTTATGATGAGTTTTCTTTTAAATATAAAATTTTCCATCAAATTCTGGAAAAAAATTCTCTCAAGGCTCATAAAGTCAGATACAGAACTTCTGATGCTGGACATATTTAAACACTTCAAGTATGCATGTCATTAATTTACAGACTACATATAGATATAAATCAATATAAACAATTTATAATTACAATATATGGGCCCAAAATAATTACAGTAGTTATAAACAGATATGCATAAAATGAGCTTATGAGTTGTGATTATATGTGAATTTATATTTTCCTCAGGTTATTTATTACCAGTGGTTTTTCTTTTTACCTGTAGAGGTAAATGAAAAATTACTGATTTTTTTTTAACCTTTTTAAAGTTTACACTTGCAAACTGCACACAGGGAAAATGTTATATGTACACAATGACAATTAAATACAATATATTATTCGGATTTCTGCTCACTTGTGTCAAGACATAAAAAACCTCACTTTTTACAAAGGCTACAGGTGCGATCATTTTAAACATTATTACTGTGCAAAAGTCTTGAGCGACCCTTTATTTCATTCTACTTCCAAGGAGCCAGACTTTCTTGTAATTTTTGAAAAAGGGTCTTGCGCAATAGTTCTCCAGGCTTTCTGAAGGTCTTTCAAAGTTTTCTCTATGTAAATTGGCTACTTTTTCACTAATTTTCAGATTTCCACTCCAGTCCTATACCTGAACATTTATAGATGAATGTTCTTTGTGTTTTAAGCCATTTAACACTGGCCTACAAACAGTATCTGACAGCCATGTCCTTAAGAAATAGAAAAAAATCCAGCAAAGACCTGACACAGGACCAGAGAGATGCATCTGGTCCTTCAGTTGATCTATCTGCTGATGGCCAAAGCCTCATCAGAAATGATCTCAGTCAAGAAGCCATTCTAAAGGAAGGTATGCTAAATTACAGAGGAACTGGGCTGAAAATCAGTGGCAACAGCTTGTGGAGTGATGATTCTAGGTTTGACTTTTTTTTAAATCACTGTCAGTATGAGGAGGTCAGGATACAGGGACAACAGTGAATGTCTACAGCTATCTGTAAAACACGGCGGGGGCTCTGTCATTGTTTGGGGCTGCATTTCAGCCAGTGGTGTTGGGGATCTCATCAAAACTGATGAAATAGTACTGCCAGATTTTGATCCACCATGTAATACTATCTGGAAATCATCTGATTGGCAACGGCTTTATTTTTCAGCATGACAATGATCACAAACACACTGCTAATGCAGTAAAAGCCTACCTGGGTATAATGACACACCATGAAATATGATCAGTTTTGAATGTCCTTCCCAGAGCCCAGACCTCAACATCATTGAAGCAGTGTGGGATCATCTTGACAAGGAACAGAACAAAAGGCAGCTGATATCCAAAGAAGAGTTCAGGCTGTGTTGAAGAATAAAGGTGGTTATACCAAATATTGACTTTCAAGCTCATTAGAATTGTACAAACTCTGTTTTTACTTTATCTACTGCATTTCAATAGATCATTTCCCGGCAAAATATAAAGTAACGAGGGGAGGTTTGAGACTTGTGCGCAGTACTGTAGACTTCAACAGTACCTCTTTATTTAAACATCCATTTATTCTGAGTATTTGCTATCATGCTTCTTGGTTATATCCATCGTAGCTGGGCTAAATTTGGAAAAAAGTGAAACCTAGAGATGGTAACACGCATGTGGCATAGGTACCATTTAGTATATTGGTGCAATTTTGTTAAGAATGTTCACAAGTGAGGGTGGGGTTCAACTCCCATGAGGCTACAGTTCATTACTAAACTTAATTAGTGGCTTGTAAAGCAGGCAAACTGATGTGAGATGTGTGATATTACTACTTTTTGGACCAATGAAGGGCAAGAAATTTATCATATGACCTGTCATCTGTGAACATTGGACTAAAAAGGATTAAATTCAAATTTAGGACTTTAATAAGAACATTTACTATGCCCCAGATAAACTACCTGCAGCCACACGCTGCCACCTTCATCTCTTCGTACAGGTATCTTATAGTGAGGCGGCCATTCTCCTGATACATGACAGTGATGGGGTCAAGTTTGATGGGGACGCAGCACGCCATGTTGGCCTTCTTGGGGTCCTTGATGTTCATCAGTGTCTGGATGAGGGCGTGTTTTGACGGAGTTGATTCATCCGTCAGTGGATGGTAACACATGCCGCGGCATTCAAAGGCATCGTATTCTGGAGGTGCCACGATCCAGCTGTCCCAGCCAATGTCTTTAAAGTTGACCTTGAGCGAGGTTCGCCGACAGTAATCCATCTGTGCCCGTCTTTTCATTCTCCGTGGGTGCTGCGAGTCGGGGATCTTGTTTGGCAGTTGATATTCTCTGTTCCAGTCAGCCCCTGAGTGTAGGATGGTTTCTTCCTCATGAAGGATCATCTCTCTCAGCTCCTTCTTTGTCTCCCTCCTCCTGCTACTGAGGTCATCTGAGAAGACTATCAAAGCTGCAGAGGTATTATCTCCAACAGACACACTCATGTTTAAACAGCTGGCCCCTGCCTCTCCACTTTCAGAATCCCTGCAATCATTCGTATCCACCACTATATCAAAAACAGTCACTCCAGCGCCTGACTTGATCCAGCTCTGAATCGCTGTGGTCACATCAAATGTTGCCCATGTGCTCTGAGAGCCTGTAAGCTCTTTGCCAACCAGCAGCTGGGTCGAGGATGTGAAATTGTGATCAACTTCACAGACTTTGACGACGGCCTTGAAACTGTGGGAGGTGACCGTTGGCCTGGAATTTGGGAAGAAGAGGAGCTGCAGCTCAGCAGTTGTGATCTTTTCATGGCTGGGGATGCTGATGTTGAACCGCAGTCTGTACTTTGACTTGGTGCCATTTGTCATCGAGAGAGTAATATCTGTTGGAAAGAAAAAAACTGATCATACATCTGAAACGGCAGCCGGGATTCCCATGGCCTGACATGGGGTGTGTACCTATTTGGTCAAAAGTGAAATGTAAGTTTTATTTAATTTTCTGCTAGAATAGTATCTTAATATTGACCATATTCTGATTTAATATCTCTGTAGGCAGACACCAAAAATAGATGATAAGCACTAGAAATCCAAAGGACACACATATTGTTAACCATCCACAGTAGTGGACATTCTTTTCGCCTCAGTTTTGGAGATAATTTGAATTTGAATTTTGGAAGCAGGACTACACTCCAGATAGTCCCCTTCCAGCAGAATGTCTATAAAAGGCCACTTGCCCTACATGTCCATTTATTTTAGTTTCCATGTCTGACCCATCCTCTTCTATGTTATCTGTTTTCCGACCTTTCTCAAAGGTATCAGGGGATCTGCAGACCCAGGAGCCAACACTGATCCTCACTGAGACCTAACCCCAAAAAAAGATCTGAGGACAATTAGCGGTTAACGACCTGCATCTTCACCAGCATCTGTCATTTAGCACAAAAAGGAACCCACAAAAATATGTATTGTTTCTACCCAAAATTACTGAACAGTTTGAGATTTTCAGGCCTTTGATGCAAAATTTCGGCACAGCTGAATGAAAGACAGGTGGGTCGGAAGTAAGAACTGCCATGCAATATTATTGCCTGACTGCTGGCACACATGTGCGGGTTGTTCATTAGTCAGACTGGTCTGATTGTTCCTCTGATTAAAGCATTTCCTTTGTATTTGTATATGAATGCAGAGATGCTGTCCATATTGGTGAAAGTCAGTTGGACCAAAATGTTGTAATTTTATAAAATATTACAGCAGTATGTGAGACGGTGTGTGCTGGAGTTCATTTGAATTTTAACAAAATGTGACTATTTTTTGAGATTTTCAGGGCTGTAAGAAAAGCATCAGTTTTGATACTGCTGATGATGGCTTAGAGGTTGACTTTGCTACCTTTTTAAGAGCTCTCAGGTCATATATTTTGGAAAATGTTTGGTTGGATTAGAGCTTTGCAAAAGGTTAAATCCACATAACACTAACGGAACAGTTCAGAAATGTGGATTTACGAGCTGGCTGTCACTCTAATCAGGGAAAACCTGTATTATACCAGCTATAAAGCATCTGAAAGACAAATATGCAGTTGATAAGACAGGTTTTCTAGATATAGGTATTGATTCTGATTACAGAAATTCTTAAGGGAAAAAAGACTCATTTTCAATACCCATGATTGTCTCTCTTTCTCTCATCAGCTATAATTAACCCACAATGTACTTCTCTTATGCCCTATTAAATACTAGCCAGGTACCTTGCACAGTGAAGCTTCGTATGACATCAGACTCAGGGGCTGCCGAGTTGTCCGAGGCATACTTGTTGTACAGCTCTATCATGAACTGAGGAGGGAAGATCTTGCTGTGCTCCTGAGGAACATCTGACAGGTTGAGTTGTCTCAGAAAACCCTCCTTCATGGTTCCCAGGAGATTCTCTATTCTTGAGTCTGTGTCTTCCTCCTCCAGAAGGTCCTCTGAGAGCTCAGAGAAGAGTTCCTTCACGTCCTCGCTTTGAACGTCATTGTTGATAGCTTTACAATGGCAGCAGCCAGCAGTAACCACCAGACTCAGACACACCTGGAAGAGAAAGCTTCTGGAGGTCTGCATTTTGAATAATGTTTTTCCTAAGCCACTAAGCGGGCAGAAACTTCACCTTCTTCCCTGCTTGAAAGCGGTGGAAAAGTTTCAAAATGAAGATCCCCAATGCATGCATCACACTCATGCTCCCATGCTCCCAGAGTAAACAGGGGGACTTGTGTCAGCCAAAATAGTAGCTTGGCCATGCTTATCACTGCAGCTGATGCCTTCTTCAAAGCTTTGTTATCATTAGAGGGCTGGTTGCTAATGAAGACACTGTAAACACTTGACAGTGATAATGAAGGGGGCGCTGGAAACTGTGAGGCTACTGACAAACAGACATCTTCATAAAATGTCTTTTCCCAGCTTGGGGGTGGCCTCACAACGAAACCAGATAAAATTGGCTTGATGAAATATTAACATGCAGATTGATTGGCTGAATTTGTTACAGGCGTCCTGCCATCTGGATTGGCAGGTGTACTTTGGTAGAAGCACTGGAGCCATCAGAGTGAAGTTTTGGTGCTGTGGTCAAAATTCCCAGAAATGTTGATGGTCTTTTCTTTGAATTGGTGGTAGGAGAATGCAGCCAATCCTAGCATTGTCTACAGGGTCCTGCTGTCTAACTAGTATCACATCTCAGGTCTCCGGCATTCAAGTTCCTATCTAATCAGTCAATCACATGCTAGAAACATGCATGTAGACATGTAGACATGGTTAAGACGACCTGCTGAAGTTCAAAACATACATCAGAATCAGGAAGAAAGGTGATTAAGTGATTTTGAATATGCCGTGGTTATTGGTGAAAGGCAGGCTGGTTTGACTATTTCACAAACTGCTGATCTACTGGGATTTTTCTGCGTCTCTAGGGTTTACAGAGATGAATCCCAAAAAGAGAAACTATCCAGTGAGCAGCAGTTCTCCAGGCAAAAATGTCTTGTTGATACCAGAGGTCAGAGGAGAATTGCTAGACTGCTTCAAGCTGATAGGAAGGCCACAGTAACTCAAATGAGCACTCGTTACAACCAAGGTATGCAGAAGAGCATCTCTGAATGCACAACAAATTGAACCTTGAAGCAGATGGGCTACAGCAGCAGAAGACCACACCAGATGCCTGCCTGTCTGCTAAGAAAGTCAAACTAAAGCTAGAGTTCAGACAGGCTCACCGAAGTTGGACAATAGAACACTGGAAAAACATTGCCTGGACTAAAACGCTTGGATCCATTCTGCTTTGTCTCAGGAACAGTTCAGGCTGCTGCTGGTGGTCTAATGATATTGAGGATATTATCTTGGCTCACACTCAGTACCAACTGATCATTGTTTAAATGCTACAGCCTACCCGAGTATTGTTGCTGAGCGTATCCACACCTTTATGGCCACAGTGTACCCATCTTTTGATGGCTGCCTCCAAGCAGGATAGAAGTTCAAATGGCCTCCACGGTCATCAGATCTCAATCCCCAAGAGCACCCTTGTGATGTGGTGGAACAATAGATTCGCATCATGGAAGCGAAGCTGACAAATCTACAGGAACTGTGTGATGCCATCATGTCAATATAGACCAGAACCTCTGAGGAATGTTTCCAGCACCTTGTTGAATCTATGCTATGAAGACTTCAGGCACTTCTGTAAGCAAAAAGGGTGCTTTGGGTATCTTGAGAGGTAGCTTCATGAATTAAAATTGTTATTATTTGTACTGATGAAAAGACAGGAGGCTGAGCTGGATGTGGCAGAATTAAAGATGTTGAGATTTTCTGTGGATGTGACCAGGAAGGACAGGATTAGAAATGAGTACATCAGAAGGACAGCTCAAGTTGAGAAATTTAGAGACAAAGTCAGAGAAGAAAGGCTGGGATGGTTTGGACATGTTCAGAGGAGGGCTAGTGGATATATTGGACAAAGGATGTTGAAGACGGAGATGCCAGGCAGGAGGAGAAGAGGAAGACCACAGAGAAGATTCATGGATGTAGTGAAGGAGGAGATGCAGAGGGTTGGTGTGAGGGAAGAGGATGCAAGGGATAGGGTGAGATGGAGGCAGATGATATGCTGTGGCGACCCCTAACGGGAGCAACCGAAAAAAGAAGAAGAAGGCCTATCTGTCCTCTGAGTTCAGCTGAAAAGACAGCAGGGCATTTAATGTTACTTTGAAAGCTTTATAACATGCAGTGAATTCTTTTTCAAAGCTTAAAATAATTACCCTCTTTGTACACCTGCCCGAATGCCAGTGAGCTCTCTCAACAAGGTCATGCCTGGGGAAAAATTAAAAATAAACACAAAATGATATGTTTAAAGGACTGACACCTCATTTGGAGGGTTGCAAATACATAATAAGTGAAAAAGAAAGTAGGACAGCAACATGAAGTCCGGAGCCCCTTAACTCACTACTCATAGTTGGAGCACACCCATTTTCAAGCTGTATCATGGTTGTGACACTAACACGTTGCAAAATCTGTCCTAAGACAGACAAACAGACAGACATGAGTATTAAAACTGCCATTGTGCTTGCTCCTGCTATGGTAGGTGTCTCTTCAGACCATTGATTTCACAATGTGTATGTTTATTTCCTACCTAAACACAAGCAAAAAATAAAGAAATGTCTCACTAGCATCCAAGGAAAGCCAAGCACTCTCCTTGAACGTCTGTTGCCCTAGTTTAGATATTTAGACAGCTGACCCTAAATACATGGGAAAAACACTCTTGTCTGACATGTGCTGTACATTTATTTTAGACACAGATTTAGATGGTACTTAAATGAAGCGTTTGCAAGGGTTTTGCATCGTAGTTTGTTGAGGGTGTTTATTGGTGAGGTTTCTGGTTTTTCAGCAGCAAAGCCCATGTATATCAGCCAAAATAGCCATATTATATTCTGTCAAAATGCCATTATATATTTGTTCTATTGTGTTTACCCATGTATTATTTATCTTGTTAAAGTAGTGAAGCTTTGACACATTGAGTGCACTGCATAACTGCTTTGATAACTATTCCTCTGTAAGCACAGATGGGTAGGTGGAGTAGCTCTGTCATTTAAATAAACAAATATAAGAGATGAGAAAAATATTAAAGGGATTAAAAAGAGAGCTTCAAGTAAAATGTTTCATCAATGAATAACTTTGTTATTTTGCTGTAATACAGTCAGAATGAGACAATAACTGCAAAAGAGAATTGAAAGTGCTTTGGTATGAGTAGTTATTGCATGAGAATGACCACAGAAGGGCTTAGGAATAAAAGCCTGCTTCAAATAAAAGCTTGTTTCTTTCTACAGTTTGATTAAACAAAGGACCTGAACACTGGTGAAATATGGTTGATCAGTTGCTGGTGAGATTAACTACTGCTGCTATGAAACACCGACCACTCTCAGATCAACACTACTTTCGAAACACCAATCAGAGAATACCAAACGCAATGTAAAAAATAACCTGTTTAGAACGTTGGAAAGAGGAAACTAAAACCTTAGGTACTTGTTTATTTTAAAGTTGTCAAGCCTTAAAAAGAAATTATGGTTTGGCAAAATATCTCACTATTGTCAGAGAAAGAAACAGAAGAACGGGCTCACGGACCACAAATTGACAGTCCAAATCGGAAGGTACCAAATAATAACAAAAAGGAAAACTCATTATGTGATCACTGTTTGACAGATGAAGTTGAGACAGCGATGCTGTCATGGTTTTGTATTCTTATGTTTTGGTTCAAGCTGTTACCTGTTTTATTTCTTATCATTAGTTCTTGGCTATTCCTGCCAGTTTTACTTGCATTTTCTGTCCTTGTTCATTGTTTTCCCCACCCTGATTAGTCTCCCCTGTGTTATCTTCCACTTTATCCCCATTTGCTGTCTTGCGTTCGGTTACTCACTCACTAGTGTATATGGGATACTTCCCAGCTTTCTTTGTTCTTGCCCAGATTGTTTTATTGATGTTTGTCAAGCTTTCCAGCATTCTTTATGTTCTTTTGATCTTATACTGTGTGATCCTTGTGGAATATTTCATGGACTCTGCATTTTAGCCTGATTTCTATTTGGATTTTTTGCTTTACTGTTAGTCTTTCTGTGAACAAACTCTGCCTGTTCTCTGAATAAAGGTTTAGATTTTGAACTCTTAGCTTCTGTGTATCCTGCACATGGATCTTCTTCTTCAGTTTTCATTACAGATGCACTTCCTCCTGCAGTCCAACACATTCCATGAAGTAAGGATCACTACTTAAGTAGCAAAAGGAGAAAGGGAGCATTTTGCTGCTCTGTATGTATTGCAATGCCGCAACCTTACAGATAATAAATGATCTAGACATATACAGCACACTATTGCAGTTACATGAACACACATTTGTGCAAAAGACAAACTGTAATTGTATGCTTTGGCAATATTGTTTCTGAAAGCTTTCATGCCAATAAAGCCGAATTGAAATTTAAAAGTGTACTGGAGGCTTGTGATGTGCAATTGCAAAATCAACTGGAACTAAGCCACAAAGTGTTTTTGAATATTTTGTTGTCCCCACATAACCCTGAAATTTCATAGTATGGCCCTGGCTGGCCAGTTGTAATAAGTAACAGGCATCTGACACTCATGTAACTGACAAAAACACAGCATAGTCAAAGTCTTTTTCTACTTCTGCCACTGCTGTTAGTAGAGGCTAAATAAGATCACAAATGGCTGCCATTACAGAAAAACAACCATGTCCAGTTCATTCCAAATAAGAAGTTTCAATCAAGCAAACACACTTGTAACACATTGTCCTTGCAGTAATGGAGAGAGGCAAGTCTTTTTTACAGCTGCAATAGCTCGCATTTCTCTATAGGTCATAGTAATGGAAGCTATGCTGAAGTTGCATAGATTTGGATCATTGCAGACACTTTGGTATTTGTTCTATTACTGTAGAAAAACACAAGCAACAGCTGAAATTAGAGTAGTCAAGTCAAGTGCTGTGACTAGGTAGTATCACAAACTCAGCAGCTTTTTTTCATCTCTCTTCTGTGTGTTCTGTTGTGTCAGTTTAGTGAGGACAGGGGTATGGAGTAACCCCTACCAGCCTCATCTAGTTTCCTTTTTCCTGCAATTGGTTAATTCTTCTCAGACTGCAAAGCCTAAATGTTGACTTTTGTTGGTGAGAGACTGCTGCTTTTAACCTAATGGCAAAAGCTTCATGAAGGTTCACTCTTTCCCCCCATGTCCGAGCCCTCACAGCTGCCAAATCCTTGACCTACTTGTAGAAATTCCCAACCATGGGGATATGCAGTGCTATGTTAAAGTCTTGCGGCACCTGTCATTTTGTCATATTTTGCTTCCAAGGAACCAGACTTTCTGGTAATTTTTTAAAGCGGTCTTGAGCAGTGGTTCTCCAGGCTTCCCAGAGGTCTTGTTCTTTGGACATTTGCTGCTTTTTTCATTAATTTCCAGTTGTTGTACTTGACCAATTTCAGAGGAATGTTTTTGTTTTTGAAACCGCTTAAAACTGACCTATAAATCATTCAAGTATAAAAAAGCACCTAGCTCAAGGGATGAACCAGTGTTGTGGCTACACATTACAGAGAACTTAGTAAAGAACTAATTTTAAATTGTATCTTTAGGCACTTTGTTACTAGCGGCCTATCACAAAAACACATAATTTTTTCCCATTTCTTTTGTTAAATCTGTGAAACATGTCAAAGAAAACACAGTTTGACTGGCATAAAATAGTGTTTTTGCACCAACAGGGTGTTTCCCAAGGAGCCATTCCCCAAAAACTTGGCATAACTTGACATCTTGTGCAGTGTGTCCTTAAATAATTTAAGGACACTGGGCAAGTGGAGAGCAAAAGAAGTGGCAGGCCCTAAAAAGCTATTTAGAGAAGATAAACAGTCATGTCCTGAAGAAATAGGAAAAAATTCAGCAAAGAACTGACACAGGACGTAGGAGATGCATCTAACCATTCTGTTAATGCAGCTGCTGTTCACTGAAGCCTTATCAGGAATGGTCTGAGTGGAAGGGTGGCTGTAAAGAAGCCATTGTTAATGAAGGGAAGGAGGTAGAAGACTGAGGTTTGCCAAATTGCACAAAAACTGGTCTGAAAATCAGTGGCAACAGGTCTTATGGAGTGAGGAATCCAGATTTGAATTTTTTGGTTCAAATCATTGTTAGTGTGTATGTCACGAGAGAATGTACAACAATGAGTGTCTATGGCCATCTGAAAAACAGCGGAGACTCTGTCATGGTTTGGGACTGCATTTCAGACAGTTGTTTTGGGGATCTTGTCAAAATTGATGAAATTAGGAATGCATAAAAGTTATTGAGTCACAATGGAAATACCAATTCCCCCTGGAAAGCATCTGATTGGCAACAGCTCCATTGTTCAGCATGACAGTGACCCCAAACACACTGCCAATGCAGTAAAATCCTAACTGAAAAGAACAACACACTGAAAACAGTGTCAGTCATGGATTGGGCTCCCCAGAGCCCAGACCTCAACATTATTGAAACAGCATGGGATCATCTTGACAGAGAATGGAACAAAAGGCAGCCAACATCCAAGGAAGATTTTTGGAATGTCCCTCAATAACCTGGATAACTCTTCCTGAAGTCTATTTAAAGAGCTCAAAGAAAGCTTGAAAGCTCAGGCTTTGTTGATGAATAAAGGTGGTCATGCCAAATATCTACATTCAACTTGTATAAATTCATACAAACTCTGTTTTTACCTTTCATACCTTATTTCCATTTATGTTTGCATGTGATTCAGTAAGATGTTGCTATTTCCCATTTTCCTACCAGTTTATAAAGAAACAAGAGTTGGCTTGAGACTTTTGCACAGTACTGTAATAACTCATTAGGTTCTAGGAATGGGGTATACTGTGTAGTTAAACCCATCTTGGCAAGTGTTCAGCACTTGCTGGAAGTACTGAAAAAATGTTTTCACATTTGAAGTTAAATTTTTGAGAAGGGGCACTATTTTAAAAAATTCAGCTGTTTGTATAACAGTAAGGCTGATATTTACATTTTTTTCATTAGCCCTAGGCTAGCTTAGAGCTTCAGAAATTTGTATTAAATTAACATTCACAAAAGCAGTGTACTAGTTCATCTTGTTTATTCTGATTCTGATTCTGATTTGTACTGGTGAAAAGGAAGAATCTCTCTCTGCTGAGGTAAGCCTGACACCTTCTTTGGTGACTTGATAAATATGACAAATTATTTTGCTGAATAAATTCAGTATTGTTGGAAGAGGTAGTAGGACAGTACGGTATAGTCGCTACAGTATGTGAGTAGTCCTACTGTTTAGTATTGTATTCCTTAAATGTATTTATTTCTTATATACTTCCTGGTGTTTTCACAGTGTAGTGGTTTACTGGTTTTACACATTTCCTCACCCATGAAAAGTCTCCAGTTCACAGCCAGGAGTGCACATAAGCTCAGCCTTGGGGGTCACAAGCCACTGTACTCCTAAATGAAAGATTTGCTTCAGGAAGGGCATCTGGTATATCTGTGGGAAATCACATATGTGGATTCATCTGCTGTGGTGAACCCTTGGGGGTTTAAAAAAGGTGGTTTGTGTGTGTGTGTGTGTGTGTGTGTGTGTGTGTGTCTGTGTGAGTGTGTGTGTGCGTGGGTGTGAAGATACACAGAATTCTGTATACACTAACATTGATTACTGTGTCCTGTCCCATATGCCTTATTTTTTATCCGATGCATATATTGATATCTGCTTTACCAAATTACACACACACACACACACACACACACACATAAAACCATATAATAACACACTCAAAATGGAGACTCTTCTTTCATGGCAGATATGCACTCCTCCCTTGACACCACATTCTGCCAGTCCCACTCCATTATGCCTGGCCTTTGATCATGGCTCACAGTGAAGAGTTTGGCGAGCCCTCAGAGCCCCCCCTTCCAAGCTGTTGCCAGACTCTCTGCTATTACAGTCGGTTGGCACAGTCATTGGCAGCTGCCAGTTTTGCCTTGAGCACCACCTCTGGCTAAACAGATGCCTGACGTGTGTACTTGCTCCACTTGTGGCTGTGTGGTAATGTGAACGTGTGCATTCATCTATAAATCTGTGGCATTGCTATTATATTTTGTAATTCATTGCCATATGGTAAGGGCTAATTTACCAGATCTTTGTTTGGAAGGGAATAAAAAACTGCTTATCTAATAGATAACTATCCCTTGAGGGGGCAAGTGTGTAGCCTTTTCCCAGTTCCAAGCAGATTCCAGGTAGCAAATCTTATCAGTTATAATGTGGTCACTGGAAATTTGTCATGTATTTCAAATTAAACTGTTTCAATGATCCAGTAATTCAAAGTTAATCAAGTTAACATGACAATTCAAAGAAAGAAAAGTTGTTGTCTGTGAAATAATGTATTCTCTTCTCCTTCACTGATTAAAACCTTCGTCCACCCTGTCATGTCACCCTCCCTCATCATCGCCAGATTTTAGGAAAATATTCAGATTATCCTCACAAGTTAGAAAACCTTTTGTGTGAGGTCTGTACAGTATTACTTGAATGTTTGCTCAGATATATGTCTATTAGATTTTATTTAGAAAAGAAGGTGAAAGCATTTGAGATTGTAGAGGGAAACATATTTGGCAGTAATTTAATTATTATTTAAAAAATCACATTAACTAATGTGAATTTTGGGACAGGGACAGAATATGTTTCTGAAAATGTACATTTTATAATCATAATGCAATTAAAACACATTTACTCAGGCTTGAATTTGTCCAGGGTGGACATATTTTGCAGTTTGTTTGTACATTGTCTGCTTCCAGTTAATCTGTTAAAAGTGCTGGAGCTTGACCAAGATGCATTTCCAACAGCCTATAGTTTGCTTAATAGAATGCATGTGAATTTAAATGGAAAAATCTCAGTCTGATTTTTGAAAATCATGAGGTCTCAGTGGCACTTTGTGGTGATATTCACTTATATAACTAATGGTATTACTAATAGAATAAAAATATAATTTGTGATTATGTTATAAAAATTATTTTTTTAAAATATGGAGTAAAAGTAGAGGGAGTAGGGAGTAGTTGTTGCTAAATCTGCTGAATTTAAATGGGCTATTGAATAGTACTTTGCATCTTGACATAATCCAGTTACACACTTCATGAGGAAAGAAAGAAGTGAAGGAAAAGATCAGCTGGGTGGGCAAGGTACATGTAGTGGTGAAATGACACATTTCATGGCTCAACATCACTGACATCATTTTAAAGTACAAGCACAATTAAACACAAATACTGTATGGGCATATAACTGGGATTGTAGGGCAGTATGGCAGTCTATCAACTGTGTACAGGCAGCTTGACTATTTTTGCTGTGCAGCCAACTGTGTTATTAACTCGCTCTGTGCTGAGTCAATTGACAGGTCTCCAGGTCTCACTGTGTGTATGTTAGTGCATGTGTTTGCATAGCTTTTTGCCTATCCTATTTTGTCTCCCTATTCTCCATCACCAGCTCCCTGACTGTTCAGGGTCAATGAAAGCTGTCCCTCTTGTATTTCTCCTATCTCCTTACCTCAGATTACACAAAGTGCAGCCCTGTAGGGAAGCACCATGGATTACCGCCCACTCCTGCTTGCCTGTGTCCTGTAGTGTCCCTGGATCCCTCACCTTATCAGCCATGTACCCACATCAGTATGGGCTCCCATGAGGGCCCTGTAGCTATTGGTCTTCTTACAAACTCAGCGACAAAAGCATCCTATCCTCTTTGTTTCTTTCTCACACACACACTGAGGTAGAGGTACATGTGTATACATACCCATACCCACTTCAAAGTGTTTTCAGCACCAAACTTGAATGTGTTTACCACATTAGATCCCTTTGGAGTCCACTAATTACATTGTTAACCCTCCTATATTTTCCTCTGGGGATACCCCTGCAGTCTTTCATAAGAAGCATCCCATACCTAACATTTCAACCTCATGTGAGGAACTCCATGTCTATATATGTGTGAACAATCAAGATGTGTTGTGGTCACGTTAGATGGCTTCCACAGTCCAGCTTAGCATTCTGTGTCTCATGTGGGGTTTAGGTGAGGGTATAACGAGGTGGAAGGGACCCTTAGTTGAAGCAGCACATGCCAAGGGAGAGACAGAAACAGTGAGAATGGCTTCTTGTGGATGCAGAAGCAGAGAGCATGAACTACAGCATTTACTGGAGAGGGTGGTGATGACACACTCTATTGTACTTGTTGCAGAGTCCACTGTTATTCTCCCTGGAGCTTTATTAAGCTAGTCTACAGAAGCTTTGAATGCCCTTAGATACATCCTGCCCCAACTCAATTCAATCCCAGTGCTCATGAATTACTTGTCCTACTACTTCTCCCTCTGGACATCTCTCCACGCCTTTTCTTCTTACATCTCAGTGTTCCCTTTACTGTTGTTATCTTTGTAGTCTTTTCCAAAGTTTTTTTATTTTCATGAGAAAAGCCTGAAGCCCGGTTGGAATCTCTCATACTATCCTGTTCACTGTAGATATGAGAAGCCTCATCAGTATCTGTCTCTCAAACTATGCTTAATCCAATCTAAGTGATCTTTCATAGTGCTGAATATGGTTTTCTTTGAAATTTTTGCTACAGACCCCACTAATTCTTTTTCATTTGATCATTGTTTTAATATTTGCTGTCACTTTATTTCTGCAAACGTGTGTTTGTGTTCATTTTTAAAATTGAATTGAAGTTATGCAAAAACCCAAGGCCAGTCTGAACATGGGTTCTTCCAGAAATTTCATCTTAAGTTTTATAAAACATGAACAGTTTTCATCCAAGAACTTGGTGATTAGCATGTTGTTTAGAAAAGGTTATGTTATTGGTTAAGTTTGTTTGTTACCAGGATTACACTAAAAAGTAACAGACAAATTGGCATGAAATTTTATGAGTGGTGGGACTTGTCACAGTCAATCCAGATCCAGATCTGGATCCAGGATTTTTTGAAGAAGTCTTTAATATTGTAAGAGGTCTGTTTCTTTCTCTCTCTCTCGCTCTCTCATGTTTTTCCACTTCTTGAAGGTATAATAGTCAAAGCAGAGCAAGGGAGAGGGAAAGAGAAATATGACTATGAACTACCATAAGGGGATACACTACACATCAGTGCTGATACTGTTGAAAGGCCTAAGGAGCTTTAGTTTTGTGTCTTCCGGTGATAGATACTCACAGACCCCATGACTTTAGCCGTGTCCCTGCCTGCCCTGTTGAAACGGTGATAAAAAATCAATACTCTTTGTGTTGTGGCCATCACTCAGAGTGAGAGCATATGACATGCAGTGCATAGTGTGCATCTGAGTAAAAAGAAGTAAAGAGGATGAGGATGAAGCCTAGCAAGAGGAATATAGGGATGAGTGATTGAAAGCAAGGTTACTAAAGTTATTTTCATGTGGTGGATTATACTGTAACATTGCCCTAAAGCAACAGTATAAGCACTGGCCCTCATGGGTGCTGTTAAACCATCAGAGTGGATGAATCTCTGACCATTTCCCCAGACAGTCACATGAAAGGTTGTCACAGATACAGCCATGTAATACCGGATAACCAAAAAAAATTGTAGCGTATTGGACCATTTTTTTCTTGTTTGAAAATTTTGATTCACTTGAGGTTGTGTGTGACTATGTGGATGAAATCTGTCTGCTCTATTGACAGTCATCTTTCACTGTTCTCAACCCGCTGTCAGCTTATGACATACTGAGTCAAACTACATCTTTGTAAACCTTAGAATCATTGTTGTCCACTTTCTTTTGAGTGTGCAAGCATACGTGGCATCTTTCTCCGGTCGATCTGTGTACCACTGGGGTCATCCTGTAAAAATTTTACCTGATCTCTGTGTTATTCAGCTGTGTGCCCCTGCTGTATTGGCCTCATTATTGCTGCACATTATGTAGCAATTTTCCGATCAGACTCAGCACAAAAAATACGTTTTTCTTAAGTCCCAAATTGTTAGACTAACTTAAAATTTTTGCTTGCACTGTCTTTGATGTTAGATTTGAATTCAAATGTACCTTTAGCATTTGTTTATTGATCTTGCCATTCAAAGCAGATAGACAGACTGATATGGCCCATTCGAAGGGCCTCAGCAATGTTTAAACTGGAGTGTAATATAGCATGTAAGAAAAGACTCTCTCTTAGCACCCACTCACTTCCAACAAGTTTCATTAGTTGAACCTTCTGTTTCTGTTCTGTTCAGTGCTTTCTTGAATAACATAAACAATGGTTTGCATACAGGTCTGTAGAAGAAATTGAATCTTTTTGGCACATGTTACATACAGTACATCTTACAAAAATGCAAAAAGCAATTATTACACTGTCACAATAGCCTCCAGTTAATATAAAAATAAGCTCATCAAGTGATTGGCTAATTGCTGTCATTCTTAATATACTATATATGCACTGAAATGGAGTCTGCATTGACCTTTGCATGGATGAGGCATGTCTCAGGTAGTTCGGACTGTTATAAAAGAAGTGGTCCTGACATCCAGTGTAAGAAATCTTCTGGATTAATAAAGGTCAGTTTCCAGCAGGTTGAGCTACCATGCCAAAAATGCCAAAAGCTCTTCTCAGCCTATGTGTGGCTGTTTATGGTCAGCAGTCTGTATAAGCGTGTGTCTGCGGTTAAATCAGTTTTTAAATGGTGTAACAACATTTACACAAGTACTATAGGAAACTATATTACTTTAGGCAATTGCTACATATAATACCATCTGTACTAGCAGGTTTCAAGGAGATGACAAGCTTTTTGTTGCTTTTCCTCACACTGGATGGTGTTTTAGAAATGTTTTCTTCTTCCTTTCTGTCATAACCCCCACTGTTTTCTTTCTTTTTTCCTTCATAGCCTCTACCCCTTTCCACTCATCTAAATGTCCGCTGGTCTCCCTTGACCTCCCAGACAATTACATGCCAGTGGCTCTATCTTTTAGCCAGGGCCTGTTGAGGGAGATATACTGACTGACAGGTAATGACACCCACTGAGAGCTGGAATTCCCCGAGGGCTCAGTGTCTGCCTGCCTGCCTGCCAGTCGGTCTGCTTGCCTGTATTCCATCCCCAGGGTCCAAAAGTCAAACTACAGCCGCCACATCAACTCTGTTTTCATCAAAATAACCATCATCATCCTCCTCCTCACCATCATCATCGTCGAGATTATGCTTGTGCCGTAGACATCACTTTTGCAGTCAGCTGTCTCACTGTCTGTCTCTGTCAGGACCTGTCAGTTTGTTGCTCGTCGCAACAGGTCTGCCCTGGGTTTTCCCTCTGTCACCATCTCTTCCTGTCACTTTCCTTCTCTTTTTCTATTTCTGTCTTCAACTCTAACTTTAAATCTCTTTCCTCTTCTTGTGTCTGTCAGTCTAACACTTCGACTCAGCATTAACTATCGTTCATTTTCACTCCTTTTGACTAAAATACATTTTATGCCAATTCCCAGCTTTCCTCTACACACACTTAGCATTTCAGCAGGATGGGCCAGTTACTTTAAACTAATTCATCCTGTATCACAGATAATGATAAGCTGGTGGTGATTTATGTAGGGACAAAGTAAATGTCTGTGTAAATGTATGAGCACATATGTTTGTATGATAAGCAGGGATGGAGACAGTGTCATAATTCATTGAAGTTGTCTTGAGATTTAATGTGAGCCTAGGCTGAGCACCACGTGCTACCATTTTCTCTGAAGTGATGGGGTTTAAAATTTTCTTTGCCCCATCAGAGAATCAGACACATAAGGTTAAGAGATGTTCTTAGAAAAGAGAGAAAATAAACCATTTAAAGGCACATTACCAACCTCACACACAAATACAAATACCTAAACACATCTTTCATTTTTTGATTTGATTTTTAAATTCAAAAATAGTACTTTTATTTTTATTTTTTTCATAATTTATGAATAGTAATGACCACTGTCAGTTTTTTTTTCTGCTCTAGCTCAAATGATCTGTGACTTATAAAACTACAGCTCCATATTTTTATTGGTTCCAATAAAGTTTTAATCAGAAAATACAATTTAAAGAAAAAGGAGAAAACATTTATTTTGATGGTTTGTTTTGTGTTTTTTCATGTCATGTATGCCTGTTTTAATATATGCATTTAAACAGCACGGGAATACATGAAAGGAGTAGAACACTGATCTGTCTGTCCTGTCTTTCTGCTTTTTTATGTTACTGACTCTTGCCATGGCCCTCCAGAGGCTCTATAGCCTTTAAAGAATGATCTCCTCCTTGGCGTCCGGCTTTGACAAAAAGCTGGCTATGCATTACACAATGCATATTTCTATTTCTGTCATCACGCTTGACCCGGAGGGATTCATCCTTCCATGGAGGAACGAATGTTCTTTTCTGCTTTACACTGCTACCACTTCAGTGTTTCTTAAACCCTGATTTCTGAATTCATTTGGAGCTTCACGCTCATGGCAGTCACAGTGACAGAGCTGTCAACCAGCTTATGATCAGTTGCCTCCCTAAACCATTTGTCCAGTGGAGTAAGGTGTTACTGTATGTGAAGGCTGACACCAGAAAAGACTAACTACTGTTTCATGTTTGTTGTTTGTCAGCTCTAAAGGTGCTCCCACAGTGTGACTTTGTACAAGTACTTGGCCATCAGACAGCTGTTACTCTTAATATTTAGAAGCTGCTCACATCATCCCCAGTGAGTGATTGGCCATCATCTCATCAGTTAAAACTCTGCTATGAATGTCACTTGCACTCATATTGGAACAGACTCAGAATATGTTTCAAGTTATTCTAGTGCACTTCTAAGGTAACCAACCTTGTAGACCATGGTACTGCATGAAAAACAAAGCACCCTCATTAATTAAAGTGAGCCTACTGCTTTGGCACAGCAGGTGTATTTTTCCCCAGCGAGAATAGACACTACTGTAACATAACGGTGCTGCAATGGCCAATCAAATGAGCACCTTTCTGTTGTAACAGCATCTGTGTAATTCTCCGATTTACCTGGCAGTTTTTACCAGAGGATTAATCATAGGTAGTCTGAGCTCTTTCCAGAGTTGCAAGGTTTCCCATTTAGAATTGGAAAAACAATGTTTTTTTTTCATCTGATAAGCCACCAAATTCAGGGATTTATTGCATTTTACTGCCTCACCAGTACTTATTTGAGCATGCCTTTATCAAATGAGCAGTTATATTTTCACCCTGACTGGTATAAATTTTTAAGGGTCAGATTTACAGAGTGGGCGAATTAGTGCAATCGAAGTGCCAATTGAAAATGAAGTGGAAAGTTCTGTGGGTGATCTACTAACAATCCACTAATTCATAAACAATAAAACAGTAATTTCATTTTCATAATGACCAAGAGCAAAATTGGTGGTTCAAAGACAAGAAGACCTGATGTGGAGGTTTGAGGGAGCAAGAAAAGAAAAACAATCATGTAAGCACAGATTTTGTGGATGTGTTTCTGAAACAGCATGATATGTTTTTGATATAACGGTGAACACCTCTGTTATAAATTGCTGGGATTGAGACTCAAGTGGAACCCAGGATTTATGTAGTGCAAGGCTGCATTATTACAAACTTTTCTGCTGTATAAACTGGAAATTTGTGTGCTACAACTGATGTGAGAAGTTTAAAAAAACTAAATGAAAGTGATGCTGTGTCTGCGCACTGCTAAGAAATGACATGTAGAGATGCCGTCATTTTAGCCAATGTCTGTGTAGCAATGTGTCTGAAACCCTAAAACCACTGTAAACCGCTCTGCTTACTGTGAAAAGTTAATGTGGCTGCCTCTAAAACAAGATGCATCCTGGAATGCATTTTGCATTGGGATTCTCCTCTCTCTGAAAATTTATGTTAAGTTCAGTTCTGTTAAATTTTACTCTGTTCTATGAAAATACCAGTATTATTTAGTACGAGAAATATGTGGTGCCCTACTCGAAACATTCAGGGTGAGGACTCAATGAAGAGCTGCAGGACAGAAACAAAGCCTTGGCACCATGCCCACAGCTTTTTAGTAATGTCCCCCTCTCAATACAAATAAATGAAAGAATGAATGAATGAATAAACAAACAAACAAACTCCTAGCAGGAACTATCAGAACCACATGAGGAATCACAACTGACTGTTTAGTAAATTTAGTTGATTTTTAATACAAAAAGAGGATTTTGTGCTGACACAGACCATCAGTAAATCTGGGCCTAATAGTGCACTATTCCATATTTTACAAACATACGGAGTGTGAAATGGGCTTACCAGAATGTCCAAGTCTTTCTTCCCAATTGAAGCATTAAAGAAAACTGTGTTAAATGCCTTGAAATATATCTGGTTCTGCCCTTTTTGAAAATTACAAAACTAGTGGGTTAAAGTTACATTTTTTTCTCTCCTCTGCCATTCTTAAAATAGTTTTGCAAATGCCAGCAGTGAGGCTGTCAGGCAGCAGCTATCCCAAACTGTAAAGCCACCTCTTTCTAATGAACTTCAGATTTTTGTTGCATTGAATAAACACCAAGTGTTCCGTGTTGTTGGAGACTATCCCATGCCAGTGTAGCCAGGGTACAATGAATCACACTCCCTGCTGTCTTTCCATGACAACGAATGCTCACTCTCTGTCACCATGCTATAAAAATAACCAATTCTTTCTAAAGTTGAAGTATTTGTCAACAGTTACTGAGAACTGATGGACATTAGTCTGCATGATTGAAGCATTGATTTTGGCTCAGCTGATTCAAGAGAAAGATAAGTGGGCTACTTTGCACTGATGAATTGCTTTCAGACTTTGCTCAATTCTAATCCCAGTGGGTTGGAAAATAGCAGCATCAGTATGCCAGTGGATGAACTAAAAGACTTCACTGTACACAGACAAGAATGAACTTATAGCTGAACTTGGCAATGCCAAGCTAGCCATTCACATTGCTTGTTTTTGTAGTTATTCACCATCATTTTTCTTATTTGGCATCTGCCACTCCCAAACTCACCCAGCCATGTCCGCCTTCATCAATCTGAGTGTCCCCATGACAGATTCTCCACTGTCTCTATTTTATGCTTTGTGGTTTTCCTGTGATTAAGCTGACATTGGCACATCCTATTGGTGGAACCCTTTAGTAAACAACTTATGTGCTTTCAATTCATCCAGTCCCTTATTGCTAATGTAGTGACAATAAGGGACTGGATATTTTGCGTCATGCATCTGTTGCTTCTTCAGTGCTTCATGTCAGCATTTGCAGCAATTTTACCATCTACAGTCCCTGTGTGTTTGTGCCAAAATTTACTAAATACATTTTTTTTCTTCTTTTATCTATTAGGATACAAGCTCAAGACTGTCACACATGCCATCTTTTTGCTTGTTTGACACTGGCTTATTATGATTTTGTGCATGTGCATGTGTGTGTGTGAGAGAGATAGATGTAATTAGATTTTATATGTGTCACTGTGGCACTTGTGAGTGTTAAACCTTTGCAGATTCTGCAATTCCTAAATCCTCTATTGTACTGCATCAGCTAGTTGTGTATTTCCACTTAGGTAGCCATTGTTTTAAAGCAAAGTGGCTCTGCAGTGCTGACTGATTATAAGCTGAAGTGATGCAGAAACTGAATAAAGGGACACCGTACGAACAATATTTTATAAAGTGTGTGTGTGTGTGTGTGTGTGTGTGTGAGAGAGAGAGAGAGAGAGAGAGAGAGAGAGAGAGAGAACAACTTGAGCATACACAACATAACATAAAGGATATGGCAACAATTTGGGTTTTTTTCCACCACATACTGTTAACGCTTATTATCTGCGACAGCTGTCATCACCTTTCCTCTCATATTTACTACCACAGTTCAGAGTACTCTCTGTCTTACACTCCATCTGATTCTTCCTTAATATAAACTTGCTTTATTTTTGGAGAAACAGTAGAAGGCCACTGAACTTGGTGATATTATGGTACATTCTGCAATGAAGTATTTGAATTTGCCGTTGGTTTTGCAGGTACACGGGTTAACGATTTGTCAAGGATCATTACCACTTTGCACTTGTCATAGCCTTAATACTTGTTATTTATTTTATCTACAAGTTTTATTATCTGATGTCCCTCCCACTCCTGTCAGTAGCAAAGGGTCTGCAGAGAAGTTATGTCACAATCTATTTACAGGAACTCTAAGAGTATAGCTTTAATAATCATCTCTTTATGTTAGTATTTTCACCTCGTGGGTTCTTTTTACAAGAAAGTTGGAATATAAAGGCAGCATTTTCTTATTTTCGTCCCGGTCGATGGCTTTTGCAGTTATGGTCCTCAGAGACTCTATTAAAGTCTCCCTTTTAATCAAAAAGTAGTGATTTCAACACCAGTTATAATAATTATTGGCTGCATTCCATTGATGCCTACATTTATAGTTCTTTCTCTCTTCTGACCATTACTTGCAACAGAAACTATATAAACTGCTGCCTAAATGCATTAAGTCAAACTGCCAAACTTTTTACAGGCCAGTAGAGTCAGCCTCAGATTAATAAGACTTAACACATCAGTCCACTTGCACACATTATGATTGGAGTGTGTACGCTATAATTACATTATGTGACACCAGGAAATCAGTTTCTTGTCACCAGGTCTTCGTGAGCAAGGTTTTCTAATTATGTGAGATAGCACCTCCGCTTCCTTCAGTAGTTCACACCACAGGGCTTGCGGATGAGATTGATTAAAGTGTGGAACCAGCAATTCCATTTGCCATGCAGTCAGACAAGCAAACAGATTGGCTTTGGTGTAGTTCACAGTCATGCTGCTCCAAGTGAATAAAGCCCCTATTAGACAAGCATAATGTACACTATTTTCATCTGCTGACATACACAAGTGGATGAGTGTTTAGACACACACAGGTGCAAACATTCACACACTCACACATAAACAGGGACTATACGAAACTGAAAAGGATGTGATAGCTGTCTGCTTTTCTTGCTAATTAATTTTAAACCAACCATCACATAAACAAGAAATGAGGTTTTAATAACAGTGAAACTACCAAATTAGTTAATGGTTAGATTTAAAGCAGTTATTTACATGGATTAGAAAAAAGGACTGATGCCGCTATAATGATGGCTTTGAAATTAAAGAAAAAAGCTGTTTGTTTCTATTTGAGTTTATTTTAAACTGTGCTATTTTTGTGTGTGTATGTATAGTTAGGTCCAGTGGCACTTTTTTTGGTAATTTTTCCTCTGCTTTCCACCACAATGAATTTTGGATGAAACAGTCACGATGTGATTAGAGTGCCAGCTTTAAGCTTTAATTCAAGGGAGTTTAACGAATAATTTGCATTAACTGTTTAGGAGTTACAACCATTTTTAGACAGAGTCCCCCATTGTTAGTGGCTCAAAAGTAATGGGACAATTGGCTGACAAGCAGTTTCATAGACAGTTGATGCCTCTTCCCTCATTATTCCATGACAAACTAAGTAGATAAAATATTTGGAGTTAATTTTAAGAGTTGAAAATGAATTTGGTAGCTGTTCACTGAAACTGTTAGTATGATGTCAAAAGAAATGTTGATATAAGTGAAGGAGGCCATTATTAGGCTAAAAAACCAAGATAAACCTATCAGAGAGATGGCAAAAGCTTCAGTAGTGACCAAAACAACAATTTGGACCACTCTTTAAAGGAAGGTATACACTGGCCTGTTCAGCAACAACAAAATGTCTGGAGGACCATGGAAGACAACTAAAGTGGATGATCGCAGAACTCTTTACTTGGTTAAGAAAAACCTGTTATGATTCTCTGTGCGTGGAATGTTGGAGTTTGAGGGCCCAATCACAGGACTACAGGAGGCATGGTGAAGGGAACACAAAGCAGGCTTTATTAAGCTGAAAAAGTCTGAAGCTGAAAAATATAAACAACGTCCGTTAAATGCTCAGGCAAAGCAAATAACACAGAGAGCACACACTGAAAGAGGGACAAAACAACAATGAACTAAAGAGAGGCGAGGGTATAAATAACTCAGACTAATGACTAACAAGAAAGAGGAGGCAAGGAGCACAACTGACAACAATCAAGGATTTAGGAGAAACAACAGGAAGCAAATCTAAACACAATGCATAAGACAAGACAGATACCAAAATGAGAGGAAATGCACAAAGACAAAAATGAAACACAAAGTAACTCAAAAATACACATGGAAAACAAAGGGAAGGGAAGTATAAAAACCAAAACACAGAAACTGACTAAAGCCTGAAATACAGACCATGACAAAACCCCTTCACCGCACCTAGCCAACTCAAGAACACTCTTGAGCAGTTAGGTGCTCGTTAGCTCATAATCTGAAGTATACCGCATTATCTGTCAAACATGATGGAGCCAATGTTACAGCATGGGCATGTATGGCTGCCAATGGAACTAGTGTTGATATAAAAAGACTGCTGATAGAAGTATCAGGATGAGTTCTGAAGTGTGAGGGCTATACTCTCTGCTCAGATTTAGCCCATTGCTGATAAAATTGATTGGATGGAGCCTCAGAGTGCAAATGGATAATGATTCAAAGCACACTGAACTGAATATTCTTCAATGGTCAATTCAGTCATCTGATCTCAATTCAAGAGAGCAGCCTTTTAGTTTCTGAAGACAACACTGAAGGTTGAGAGACCCACAAACAAGTAGCAATTGAAAGTGGCTGTTGTAATGATCATCTCAAAAGAGGAAACACAGCATTTGGTGATGTCCATGGGTTCTGTACTTCAGGTCATTGGCTGTAAACAGTTTTCATTAAGTGTTAAAGACTATCCTTGTATTTAACATTTTTTGTTAGTTTGAAAAAGGAGGGACTATGTATAAAAATGGAACAGTCAGTGGAAAAAAAAGAAAGAAAATAGAGGGAGTCTGGGCCAGTCACACACTTGGCTGTAGAACTTTCCTCCCTAAACTAATGAGGGAAGAAAACTAAACTCAGAAATAAAGCTGAAGAAAAAAATAAACAAAAGCAAACTACCAGCATCTACATACAAAAAGGGAAGAAAATAAATTCCCGGAAAGAGAAGCAGGGATCTGAAAATGCTGGAGAGCTGGTTGGTCAGGGAAGAGGGAGACCCTTCAAGCCTCAATTTAGTAGGGGCTGGGCAATCATCAATTACTCCACCTGACACACTGAGAAAGAGAGAGAAGCTGAGCAAGGGAGGAGAGGTAGAACAAAAATGAAGAAAGAAGAAAAGAGGAAGCAAACACTCGGGAACGGTGCTTATGATTTCTTTTATCTAATATGTCTATATATACAACTCTCTTTGACAATATAAAGTACAGTCTATTAACATGACATGAAATGACCTTAACAGTGCATGCATGTCACAGCTGAAATATAAAAAAAATCTTTTTAATCCCCATTCTCAGTCCTTTTGGCCTTTTACTGTGAAGAGATGACAACATGTACAAACCCATTAAACTGAAAGGCAGTTGAATAGAGGTGCAGTGAGGGCAATGCTTTGCATTTTCCAATTGGGAGATCCATGACCTTCCAATTTACTGTTCTGTACTTCTCATATAAATTGAACTCTTTATTTGAATTACACTCTTTGGTTGAGTAATATGGTTTCAGTTTTAATCTGACACATGTTTTCCAAGTAGAGTCTAACTAAGGTTTAGTTTGGGATTTTCCAGCAATTCTCACATGAACCAGTAAGTCAAATCTGGTATGTTAATAAAAAAACAAACAAAAGGGTAGTACTGTCAGGAGAGTGCTAGAGTCAATTTCCCACAGAAGAGTTTGAATAGCTTGTGACCCGCTTAGTTATGGTATGCTTATTTAAATGCGTCCAAGTGCACCACCTTGTCATCGTGTTTCTTAGCTGATGCAGTCATTAAGCCCTATAAAAACCTGCATTAGTACTGTATGTAGCCCTGTTTCAGTGTGTTGGCATGTTTTCAAAAAAAAATGAATGTAATCCTGATGATAAAGCAGATCAGCCAGCCAAGTGCCTTAAAATAAGCAACATCGACCAAAGTTTTTGACTGAGAGCTCAATGCCATAATATAGGGAGTGGAATGTTTGCAATGAATAATCTTAAGGCCTGAGCAGTCGAAGTGAAGAAATGTAATCTCGCATTCATGTCAGTATCCAGATATGAAATTGCAAAATCACTCAGTTACTCGAATCATACTGATAGGGTGTGAGCTCCTAAATGTTATAAGGTATAGGTATAGTGCCTGTTTACAGAAAGAATTGTCTCAAGGTATATTGTAAGGTAAATAAAATACCTATAATATTAGAGAGACAACTTCAATGATCCTACAGTCCCCTATAAGCAAACGCTTGGTGACAGTGGGGAGGAAAAACTCCATTATAACAGCAAGAGACCTCCAAAAGGAACAGCCTTGGAAAGGGGCAGCCACCTGCTGTGACTGGTTGGAGGGTGATTGGAAAGAAATAAGAGAAAAGAAGATCATGGAGAGACCACAAACAACAGACATGTGAACAATGATTTAGAGAGGCACTTATTTCCTTGAATAACTCAAGGATGTGGTACTTGATATCATACGATGAAAAAATACATAAATTTGACATTTTTAAAACATGTAATGAAAATCATGGCAATTTCCAACTGCAGTTTTGTTTTTAAGGCATTGGAAAACAGTTTTTGCAAAATGTGAACAGTGTCACTCCTAATTTATTCTAATTTAATGAAGAAATTAACAGAAACTCATATGGCCAAAATCATCAACATATACTGTCAGAATATACTGTAGATGGTTGTTGTTTTAGCGAAGAAAGCCTGAAAGTGACTCAGTATAAACAGTTCGAACATTGGCTTTTATAGATCACTATTTTTATTTTCTCAATTGTAACTTCATCAGTTTTGTAACCTGCTGGGGAAATAAGAATTAATTTGTCATTACCAAAACAATTAATCACATTTAGTTCTTTGAAAAGCTGTACGCAATCACATTTAGTTCTTTGAAAAGCTGTATGCATGGCATTTATTCTTTTCATAGAAGTGATTTTAGCTTTATATTAAGCAGAAGGTATTTGTCCTAATAACTACTGAGAACACATGTGTACAGTGGTAGCCAATGTGAATGTAGAGTATGTTGTGTCTTGTCTTGGTTCCCATTGCATTGAAAGCAATGTTAAATCACCTTAGAGTATCTGTACTCTTTAAAACCCTTTTGTTTGATCAAAGGCCAGTTCACACTGAACCCTTCCCCCACACTTCCTCTCAGATAATAGAGTCTCCTCCAATCAAAGTTGGCTGAGCACTTTACTATTAATTACTTCATACACTAGGAGAAGCCCTAGTTTATTTGATCTTATTTAGCACTCGGCCTGATGGAAAGAGAGATGCAACCATTGAGTTAACAGAGGAGCCAGCAGATCCTTCAATAAGATAATTAATTTTTTACCCTTGACCGCCGCTTTCCAGTGGCACGTCCAGATTGATTACATCATTACATCAAACCAGCCACAGGGGCCCACAAGCCAGTGTAGTCCTAGTGCCGGTCCCAAGCCCGGGTAAATGGTGAGGGTTGCGTCAGGAAGGGCATCCGGCATAAAAACTTTGCCAAATCAAATATGCGGATTCATAACACGACTTCCATACCGAATCGGTCACGGCCTGGGTTAACAACGACCGCCTCTGGTGCCATTAGCCAACAGGGTGCCGGTGGAAACTATGCTACTGTTGGCCGAAGACCA
>VUQH01038206.1:0-32581 GCA_015106775.1 Etroplus canarensis | reverse complement strand
GTGTTGTCTGAGGGCCCGAAGACCATGGGCATCCAATAAAGGTCTTTGACCTTGTCCCAATAAATAAAGAGACATCTCCAGTTTCTCTGAATCTTCTGATGATGTTATGCACTGTAGATAATGAGAGTTGCAAAGCTTTTGCAATTTGACGTTGAGGAACATTGTTTTTGAAGTATTCCACAATCTTTTTATGCACTCTTTCACAGATTGGAGAGCCTCTGCCTATCTTTACTTCTGAGAGACTCTTCCTCTCTAAGACATCCCTTTTATAGCTAATCATGTTACAGACCTGATATCAATTAATCTAATTACTTGCTAGATGTTCTCCCAGCTGAATCTTTTTGAACTTTCTTGCTTTTTCTGCCATTTTTGCTCCTGTGCCAACTTTTTTGGGACTTGACGCAGGCAGCAAATTTAAAATGAGCTCATTTAGTGGATGAAGGTGTACAGTTTCCCAGTCTGAACATTTGTTATGTTATCTATGTTCTGTTGTGTTGTCCGATGTGATTTGAAAGTCTTTTAGTTTTCATTTTGTTCATATTTAAAAAATGTCCCAACTCTTCTGGAATTTGGGTTGTACTTGGTGACAGAAACTCCATCTTTTCTGCTGTGCTGTCTTTCTGATAACAAATAGTTTGAAGGCCACAGATCTTGCTAAGGAATATTGTGAAATGTCTTGGATGTTGCCAGATAGAATGAGTCATTACCACTCCAAAAAAGTAGCCTTCTTCATTCTCTCCTGTGTTGCTCATGAAAAGCACAGCAGGCATGGAGAAATGGGAAGCAGAGCCATGACTCACCCCTCTGACATTATGCAGCGGACCGTGCTGCTTGGTGGAAACACAGAGCTGTAAAAGGATGGAAGGAAATGGGGAAATAAATGGGTGAGAATAGCAGTATGTGCAGATAATTGACAGGGAAGGTTGTTTCAGCATTAAAGTCTGTGTGCTAGTGGGCAAGTGGTGTGAGTTAGTTACTGACTGCATGTCCAAATGCAGGCCAGTGTCACCTTAATTTAAATAGCTTTCCGTGCTGTTTCAGATTCATGATTGGTGTCTGTTTGTAATTTGCTTTATCTTGTTAGTTGGGATTTTTGTGTCCCCCATAGTGTAGTGGTTTACACATTTGCCTTACAAGTGAATGGCCCCTGGTTCAATTCCAGGTGGGGACACAAGCCCCTGTCACCATGAGGGGTTGCGTCAGGAAGGACGTCCTATGTAAAACCTCTGCCAAATTACCAGTGCAGATTAGTCTGCTGTGGCGTCCCCTTAGGGAGAATACATGGGAGCAGCTGAAGGTACATATAATTGTTAGTTGGGATTTTTACACTGTTATTTTTAGAAAAGCAGTTTGATCAAATTTATTAAAAGTTATGTATACATTTTTACCTTGTTCAGCCCTCCCAGGTTGCTGTGCTGGTCAATCACATCTTGCCTTGAGACAGTTCAGTTTGAGGTTGGGGTTTTTTTTTGGGTCAGAAGGCAGAAAATCCCCAAACGGCCTCTTAAGTTTTTTTATTGCCCATGGGCACATACTTTACACACCCCTGGAACGAGTGCTGGAACAGTCTTTTTAAATAGTGTTCTGATTGGTTCAACAAAGGGTTTACTTTCCTGGCTCACTTTCTCTCCACATAGGAACTGATGTGTAATAGTGCTGGTGGGGAGACTGAGTGGAGTTTAAATAAAGGCTCTTTGTATTTCATGACTTGTGTATGGCTTCCTGCTTTTGTTTTACATTAATAATACTGGTTCATCATATTGGTTATATTGATTGTTGGTAGTAGATGTTTTCAGTATTGACAATGCCTAAATATATCAGAAAATGTTCTTCTATGATCACCTTTCATATTGTCATATTATTGATTAGAGCACTTTTGGTGTGTGGTAATGCATTACATGGTCTATGGTCACAATTGCAAAAGTGATAAATGCACAGACAGAGTTGAGGAAATCATCTGGTGATAATAAAATGTTCTGTTGAGCCAGACCACAGCTATTTTACAGCCATTCAGCTCAATAAATAGACCAAGGCTGTCGTTTTTCTTCTCAATCTCTCTCTCGCCTTTATTTCTCTCTCTGTTGCTCTCTCTGCCAGCCCTCAATGATGTAACTTAAGGACTTACAGTTCTTTTGTCACTTATTCCAAAATATCCAAAAGGTCACTGAATATTTTCAGCAGGTGACCTTTCCTGAGTTTGTTGCTCAGCCTTTACCACTGTGTAATTTCAGGCTGTAAAACAAAGGTCCATTTGACTTGTTACTGTACCAGTTCTGGCACAACCATTACCATTTTCTGTCATCTTTGACTTTGCTGCCACTGAAGAGATTTTATCTGCAGTTCAGCTTCAGTCAGATTTGTTGAGCACTGTCAAGCTTTTTCTTTATGAAAATGGAAACCTGAAATAGTTTGTTTGTGCAGTTGGTTATAAAAGACATTTCATGCTGGTGTTGTGTTTAATAGCTCAGAATTTGAGATTTTCTTTAAAGCTGTTTCCTTAGCAGTGGTTATAGCTTATCTGCTCTGAGTAATTATCTGTTATTTAAAATGTAGAATTAACTCAACACAGATTAGAAGACAAGTTGTTCCCTTTTCCCAGTCATGTCCTTGAATTTTTTTTTAGAGACTGTACCGCCCATCTCTCTGACTGCACAACCAACTTTATTTTGGGTAATGCTGTGTTTCAAACTTACTTCTGTTCCCAAAATAAGGATTGACCTGCCCAGTGTGCCAGGGGCACTTCCCAGCATCCCATAATTGGCCTGCAGTCTTTCTTTTTTTTTCTTAACTGAGCAGGGCAGGTCGCCCTGCATGCTCAAGAGCACAGCCCTCCTCCTAGATGTCTGGGTCTATTTTAAAACTTGCCAGCTGATGTGTATAGATGAAATTCAGAGTACAGGGGACAAACTGAAGCCTTGCTTGGGCATGGCCATATTTCATAGACATCGTTGTCTTGTGAATTTGACACGCCGAAGAGAGACAAAAACACTCCCTTTTTGTTACAGTATACCTTAAGCTGTATAACGACAAAATATAGTTCGGTCAGCCAGTGTCAGAAGTGTCTTAGTGCTTTTAGTAATATTTTCTAATACTAATACGGTAATGGTAACATCAGATGTTAAAATGATGTCTATAATTTGGTTAACCCTTGTCTTTATCCCTCATGTTTCTCAGAATGTGCAAATGGAGGAGGCAGTCAGCAGTCCCCGGCCCGAGACCCCCAGCTCCCCGACTGAGACAGAGGGTGAGATGGAAGGCAGCTTGCAGGATGTGGACCTTGACAGCTACCAGACTACACTGGAGGAGGTTCTGACTTGGCTGCTATCGGCTGAGGATGCCCTGCACATTCAAGACGAGGTGTCAGATGATGTGGAAGAAGTGAAAGAGCAGTTTCACACACATGAAGTAAGAAGTGACAACAACACACTGTCATTCATTTCTTATTGTATGGTGTCAAAAGGTAGAAGGAAAAAACAGGCCAAATAACCAAGAATCACACATGGCCTGCGGTTGTCAGACCTTTGGCTGCTCCCTTGTGTTCTCCCCAAGGGGTCAGCACAGCCGATTAATATGCATTGGTAATTTGGCAGAGGCTTTATCCTCTGCCCTTCCTGATGTAGTGCTCCATGGTGAGGGGGGTTTGTGTCCCCACCTGGAATTGAACCAGGGACCTTTCGCTTGTAAGGCGGATGTGTAAGCCACTGCACTACAGGGACACCCTCATAAAACAAAGACCCCACTAGCTAGGTCTTTGTGGCATCAACATGACATTTGAGAAAGTGTGTGTGCCATTACATTTTGTCACCCTTTAACATGGCGGACATCAAATCTATAAGGCTGAAGGAACAACAGCTATTGCATATGTCTCTGGTTACTTTTCTGCATACTGGATAGAAGACTCAATGGATTATGAACCGTATACACATTCACTGGTAATGATGGTCTAACATGGACCTGAAAAAAAACCAGAAAAGTCCCCAAATGAGTGCCAGTGTTTTTTTTCTTTTCAGTCACTGACTAATTTAGCTGACGATGGATGATAGTCATACAGCAACAGTCTTCAACAAATCAAAAGTTGTAAATAATGCTTCAAAAAGTGAGAAAAACTCAGAGCCAAATCTACATGTGACTTAAACCATTAATAACTGCAGCACAACCAAGCCAAAGCAAATGAAAACCACTTGAAGTATCTGATAGGCATCAGCCTTCCAGGAGAAGAGAGAGAGAGAGACAACCATCTTGGAATTTGGCAGAGCTTTTATGCCGGATACCCTCCTGGTAAGAGGGGCTTGTGTCCCCACTTGGAATCAAACCAGGGACCTTTCACTTGTAAGGTGATTGTGTAAACCAGTACACTAAAGGGACACTCTATGGGAGCAGCCATTAATTACATAGAACATGAAAAGGAAGAAGCAAAAGACAGGCCGAACAGCCAATAATGACACACCGCCTAGGGCCATCACATATTTCATACTTGATTTCTGAAACTGTGAAAAACAAAATTGAAACATTCAGTTTGGAGTGAGATGTCACATCAAAAGGCAACATTTTTTAAGACAAATGATGACATATTTAAGCTGTCGTTCCCAATTGAAACTAACAAAAGTATCCCATAGATATAGGCATTCCACAAACAGCAGAACATGCCCTTTATGCTGAGAATGGCAGGAATTCTAGGGTTGACAGTGGCATACTGCACTCCATGGTGCCCTGGCCCAGAGCTTGCTAGCTTGCTTGACAAGGCATAGTTACAAGGTTTGTGCTGGTGCATGTGTGTAAAGGGGCTTTGGCTGGATTCCCTTGGCTGAACTGTGAATATTTGTGAAGTTGAATGTCTGGAATCCAGGTCAAAGCAGAAATCTGCTAGTGAGGCAAATCAACAAGAGCCAAAGCTGCTTTAACAGCCAAGCTTTTCAGAAAGTCTAAAAAATCAATCCAGTTTATTTCAGCCTTGTTGTTTCCTTTACTTACTCCAGTTTTGCCAGAGAAGCCTCGTCAAAAACAAAGGGCTCAGAGGTGCAGTCAAAAATGCTTACTCATCCAGAGAGCTGCCTGAGACTGACAATAACTCAGTTCACTGGCCCTCCCACTGCTACAGTGATAGAACTGTGATCAAACTAAAAAAATTAGCTCTTGCATTTCTTCTTAAATGCTTTTTTCCTTCTTTTTCTGTTTTATTATCTGCCTTGATTTGTTACTTGACAGCCCACCTCTAGAGTTTGTGCTCAATGCCTTGTCTTGTTGCTACAGCAGCACTCAGAAATATAATGGTTGGATTGTAATGCTCAGTGCTTTTGCAGGGCATTATCAATATTAAACCTAGTGAAAGAAATACAACCAGTTGTTGCTAGCAAGATGATTATAAAGGCCTTATTAGTACTTCATGTTCATGTTTCCAGGGTGCAAACTGTTTCATAGCCAGTGATTGGCAGCCATTTTAAAAATCATAACCAATTTCTCCTCCTTCCCTTTAAGGCATTTATGATGGAGCTGACAGCCCATCAGAGCAGTGTGGGTAATGTGCTGCAAGCAGGTAACCAACTGATTGCCCAGGGCAACCTGACAGAAGAGGAAGAAGATGAAATCCGTGAGCAGATGACCCTCCTCAACTCCCGCTGGGAGAGCCTCCGAGTGGCTAGCATGGACCGCCAAGCCAGGTAGAGACACACCTGCTTTGATCTTATAGAGGTGTTTAAATGTCACCTGTTGATTTAGGTCAGAAACAATGAAAAGATGGGACTTAAAATGAGAACAAAATATATAAAAATATATTTTATAATGTACTGTGCAGTATTAACACGAGTTTTTCCTGTGAAAAATGGGCAGGATTGCAAGTTAAAAGACATGAGACATGACAAGCCATGAGCCACCCAAGGCAAAACAAGTCTCGCTCTCAGCCTGTCATCAAGGTTTACGATGCTTTCATACACATGCAGACAACTGCACATAAATTGTATTCGTGGTGTCCATTACAACATTTGTTGACCCTGATTTAAAGTATTTGTGTTCTCTGAATACAGCTTTGCCAGTCACACTGTTTGTGCTACTGTGTTGTTCAAGTTGAACACCCAGCTGCACAGGCAATTCATTTTAAAGTTTATTAGAGTTATGGCTTTCATGTCCTTTCTACCTTTATGCACTCAGTTTACTGTCTTTCTGTCCTTACTTTCTCCCCCTCCAGGCTCCATGAAGTCCTGATGGATCTTCAGCAACAGCAGTTACAGCAGCTTTCTGACTGGCTCACGCAGACAGAAGAGCGAATCAGAGGGATAGAGACAGAACCACCCCCTAAAGACCTGGAGGCCTACAAAGAACAGATAGAGCAGCACAAAGTGAGGACAACTTGCCGTCACTTTTGCTATTACAGTGCTTAATTTTTTATCTAGATAGAATACAAAAGAAATCATTGTGCACATATACTTGATTCTCACATTATTTCAAGGGATATACACTATAACAGAGCAGTTGTTACAGTGCCATTGCAGAGCTCTTGTTCTAAAACAGGCCAGTCTTGTTACTTTTTCCATTTTTTAAAAAAAAACTTTTTCCACATTTGATCCTAATCTTTCATGAATTGTACACTTTCTCCATGTGGCCATGATAAAACGTAACAGCTTCCTGCTTAATTGATTGGTAATATGTGACTATGCTGAATTTACTCTTTGTGTTACTGCACAGGAACTACAGAATGACTTGGAGGCGGAGCAGGTAAAGGTCAATTCTCTAACCCATATGGTGGTTGTGGTGGATGAGAACAGTGGTGAGAGTGCCACTGCTGCCCTGGAGGAGCAATTACAAGTAAGTTGTCAGTTGAGATAGCAGTCTTCTTCCAGTACGTTCTGCATGTGTCTTGTGTATATACACAACCGCTCAAAAGTTTGGGATCACTTGCAAATTTAAGTTTTCCAAATAAAAACACATTTTTATGCGGTTCACAAACAATTTTATCCATTTCACAAATGATTAAAGTTAATCAGATAAAGAATGATCTCCATTTTTGCATAGAGGCCTTTTATCAGCAGCTGCCAGTTCTCTGCATCAATCTCCTGGTATTGATCATTGGAAAAACCTTTTGCAATTTGTGTTACACAGCTGAAAACCATTGTACTAAGGGAGCAAAAAAGGGAGCATGTCATTCTTTAGGTTATTTTAGTATCTGAAACAACAGCAGTTATATTTTTACAGGCTCAAAATGGACGGAAAGAAAGAACTTTCTTTAGAGCCCCGTCAGGCTATTGTTGTGTTTAGAAAGGAAGGCTATTCAGTGCGAGAAATTGCGAGGAAACTTGAAATCTCTTGCCATGCTGTTAACTACTCCCTTCAGAGAACAGCACAACCTGGCTCTAACAAGGACAGAAAAAGGAGTGGGAGACCTTCATGCACAACTGTGCTAGAAGAGAAATGTCTGAGAGTGTGTAGTTTAAGACAAAGATGCCTCAGAGGTTGTCAACTGGCAGCTGCACTAAATGGTAATCATCACACATCAGTGTCAGCAGTGACAGTGAAGAGGGAACCTCAGGATGCTGGACTTCATGGCAGAATTGCCAAGAAAAAGATACATCTCAGACTGCCCAATAAAAAGAAAAGTGTGAGATGGGCAAAAGAGCACTGACGTTGGACACTATACAATTTCCCCCTGGGATTGATAAATTCTTCAGATTCACACTGGAAGACTGAAAGAAGATGTTGTGGACAGATGAGTCCAAGGTTGAGGTCCTTAGATCAAACAGAAAAACATTTGTGAGACAGGGAAAAATTGAAAACATGTAAGAACAGTGCTTAATACCGTCAGTCAAGCATAGTGGAGGCAGCATGATGGTCTGGGGCTGCTTTGGAGTTGGTAAAATAGGAGATTTGTACAGAGTGGAAGGGACCTTGAGGAATGAAAGATATCACAAGATATTGTAATTCCATGCCATACCCTATTGACAGCACTTGATTGGGACCATTTTCATCCTACAACAGGATAATGACTTAAAACACACCTCCAAAATGTATCAACAGTATTTAAAGAATAAGCAGTCAGACAGTTTTCTGACTGTAATGGAGTGGTCAGCACAGTCTCTAGATCTGAACCATATTGAGCTATTGTGTGACTGCTTGACTGTATGTATGAGCTATTGTGTGAACAGCTTGACTTAGTGGAAGACTCCACTAAGCCAGTCCATCTTGTAGGAGATGCTCCAGGAAGCATGGGGTGAAATCTCATCAGATTACTGTGAAAAATTGACAACTAGAATGCCTAAGCTCTGGCAGATTTTAATGGCCTTTATCAAGCAAAGTTTGTTGAACACATTCATCATTTCCATTAAAATCATTATTTCTAACTCTGAGAGTGTCAGCATGTCCTGTTCATTTGCTATATTTCCTATTTCATGTGCATTTTCATGAAAAATAAGAGAATTTCCAAGTGATCCCAAACTTTTGAGTGGTAGTGCATGTATTGATACAGAAATTTACTCAGCATAATGCTGCAGCTGACTGTAGTTTTACTTGGATTTTGTGGCATCAAATTGCTTCTGTATGTGTATGACCTCAGGTGTAAAAAGGAGCTACTGCTTTAATTCATTTTTGTCCTTACCTTACATTCAGTCTTTGGGTGAACGCTGGGCAGCCGTGTGCCGATGGACTGAAGAACGGTGGCACAAGCTACAGGAAGTCTTTATGGTTTGGCAGCAGCTTCTGTCAGACCAGGTAGGCTGTTTAGCACTATACAAGACATGCACATCTTGTACAGTTTTTCTTCCCTACTTCCCTCCAGTTTAAATAATGATAAACTTCTTCAGTAGTGAAAGATTAAATTACATTTATGTACAAGAAAATTTGGGTGATTGATATTACAAGTCCTTTCAGTGCAAAGGGGAGCCTTTCTTCTTTTAATTCTTCTGTTCTTAATTTAAGAGAACCTTTTGAGTAGTATCTGTAGCACTATTGTTTTAAATAAAAATGCAACTGTTTATGTGTGTAAGTAGTAACTGATGAACTCAGACTGCACTAAGACACTGTTTGCAATTATAGCCAAAACATTTTCCCTGCAGAGTTTGTTTAGTGCATGGTTGTCTGAAAAAGAGGAAGCCTTGAATGAAGTACAGACTAGCAACTTTAAAGACTCCGGGAAAATCAATACGAATGTGCGCCAATTAGCAGTAAGTATTAGTCTTATTCTCTGTAGTTATTCTGTTGCAATTATAACATTTACACTGAAATTTTTTTTTCAAATATTAGTTTTTAGTGTTGTAAATGTCACTGCAGTATTCATTCTAATTGATGAACTTGAAGTGTTTAGTGTAGGATTTGATTTTTTTTTTGCCTTAAACTTTTATAGATTTTAAAGGAAGACATGGAAAAGAAGAGGAGGACTCTGGATAAGTTGTCGGATGCAGGACAGGATGTGATACAGCTGCTGCGAAGTGCTGAGGCAGGAGCCAAGATCGAGGCGGATACAGAGGAGCTGGCACAGCGATGGGACAGCTTGGTGCAGAAGCTAGAAGATTGCTCGTTTCAGGTGTGTGACTGTATTTCAGGTGGTAAAGCATGTTGTCCACTAATCACAGGGTTAATGGTTCAAACTCCTCTAAGGGTTCTTGGGCAAGACAATTAAGTGACAAATTATGAGAGCCAAAGAGGTGAATGAAAAACACAGTTTAAAAGGCTTTATGGGACTCTGCTAAGGTGAAAAGGTGCTATATGAATACAGAGTGGTTACCATTTTACCATTGTTTGCAAGGGTGGCTGATAACTTATTAGCTGATAAAAAAGAAAATAATTTTAAGTATTTCTATTCTTCGCTGAAGGTAGTGACTCATGGGTAGTGACCGAAAGACTGAGATTGTTGATACCAGTGGCAGAAATGAGCTTCCTGTGAAAGGCTTACCCTTGGAGAAAGGGTGAGGAGCTCAGTCATTCAGGAGAGGCCCAGAGTAGAGCTGCTATTCCTCCACATCAAAAAGAGCCAGTTGAGGTGGTTCAGGCATCTAACAGGGATGCCTTCTGGGTGGTTCCTAATGAGGTGTTTTCGGCTTGTCCAACTGGGTGGAGGCCCTGGGGTAGACTCAGGACATGCTGGGGAGATTACATCTCTGAGATGGTTTAAGAATACCACAGTGTTTCCCCAGAAGAGTTGGAGGAGGGATAGAGAGGACTGGTCAACTCTGCGTGGACTGATGCCTCTGTGACCCAGACAAGGCTAAGAAGGGGCTGAAATTTCTATTGTTTGACCGTTGACATTTTTGATAAAGTGTACATGGCAGTGGACAGGGGGTGGTACTACCAATCCATTTGTGAGAAGTGATTTCTGCCTGCTCCAGTCATCTGTGGAGGTTCTCAGAGGTTTCACTTTACAAGCATGACACCTCTCAGATCACCTTGGAAGATGACAAAGTACAAATTGGCTCCCCCAAGACATCAGTCAGAAAAAGGTGCATAATTAGGCTAAGCCACAAAAAAGTTCACTCAAGGTTAATTGAAGACTTTTTTTTTTTTTTGACTAGTAATACAATAAAATAAAAATAAAAGCAATCTCATTCTCTGTCCACCTGTCCCATGTTTCTCTGCTTATCTGTAGTTATTTTCAAAATGCTTTGCATATATTTTAGTTGTTTGTGACTTCTTAGCTTTGGTTGATTTTTATCCCTTTCGTTCTCACAAATACTTTTATCTCACTGCTCAGCTAATGGAAGCAGTGACAGATGCTGGGATAACTCAGGTGGAAGAACATGATGTCATGGATTCAGCTGCTGTGGCTGCAGCTACTTCACTTGCTGATCAGGAGTTGGCCCCACCTGCTCCCCCAAAGAAGCGACTGGTGGAGATTGACGCAGAAGTCACGAGAAAGTAAGAACTGGGCCATGAACATATGACTTAATTTCTCTCCCAGTCTCTCTCAGAAAAGCATAAACATAAAAGCCTCACCAACACACACAAGCTAATGGACACATTGTCTTCTGTCTTCTGCAGATTTGAAAATAAACTTTCTGACCTATTGAGCTGGATGAAAACATGGAAGATGTCCACTCAGGCACTGGCTACCACACATCCGGAAACTACACCTGACACCCCAGACTTGCAGGAGAATCTAAAGGTAGACTTGCAGACATTTTAAACAGTTTCAACTTAAATTTAGAAAATATGTTTTGTAAAACAAAGCTTATATATGTGTTCATCAATCACTTTAGGACTTGGAAATGGAACTCAAAGCAAAGGAAGCCACGGTTAGTCAAGTGATCCAGGAGGGAAGAGACCTGATGGAGCAGCTAGAGAGAGGTACTAAACAAAGAGCAGATATCCCTTTTGCACTATAAACTACAAAATTATTATAAACAAATTATCAAAGTTTTGTCAGATATGTTTCTCTAAAGTGTGTTAAGATAATTACTCATATTTGTTGTCTTAAAGCAGCTAATGACCGCTGGCTCAAACAAAAATCTTCCATTTCCCTGTTAAATTGTATTTATCTCATAAGATTTTACCACTTTTCTGCAGCTGCCTGGTATTTTCTGGGTATTTACAAGCCTACTTTTTTATTGTTATTCATTCTTAAATGCCAGAAGTCTAAGCGTGTGTTTGTGCATTTGGGTTCCTAGTAGTAAAACTCTGTCAGCCTTCAGGGTTGATGATTTCATATAACAGCTCAATGAAATGAAGAGGCACTCAAGATTTTTATGTGTTTACACTGTTCTGGAGGCAGTGAGGTGTAGTAGAGCGGCACTGGAGAATATTTTTTTAAACTCCAAACTTTCCATTAAACTGTTTTGTTCCATCAGTTGCTCTTTCATCCATTTTGTCTGCCTTCCTTTATTTTATCCACTGGTGTTATTACTAGTGTTATCTGCTTGGAGGTCCCACATAAAACGTAAAACAATGGCTGCTATACATTGAGTCAGTCAAATGCTGAAAGTCAGTTACTTGTTAAGTGAATTTAATGTAAGCCATTGTCTCTGTTTCTGTTTGCAGAGGCTGTGTGTGTGGATTTGGTGAGAACAAACCTAGACCTGGTGCACACTGAATGGGACGTCTGTGCAAGGGAGCTGCAAGCAGCCCGTGAGCGGGTTCACACTCAGACCCGGTTGAGAACAGTTTCTAAAAAACTTGCAGACTTGGACTGGGTCTTGCAGGAACAGGATCAGTGGCTGGACTCGAACCCAGCTGTAGAAAAGTGCAACGAGACGGTGCTCAGAAACCTGAGCGGAGAATGTCAGGTAGGATGTATTGTTTTTTTTATGCGTGAATTTAATCCTTAATTTTCCTTTTTAAATTCCTCTCATTTAACTGTAGTTCCTTTATTACTATTACAGTTTTTACAACAGAGATAAAACACCATTAAAATCATTGATAAAAAAACATGAGGGTACAGCAGGGATGTAGTAAATAAAGTTAAGATGGATTCAAATGCTTGCAAAGTTAGCAGAAAGTACACCAACCAAGTCATGTGATATGTGTGTCACAATTTGAGATTTATTTACCTTGAGGAAAAAGGGAAAGTCTGTGATTGTGAAGAATGAATTCATCTGGTAACTTCTAGACCTGTCAACTAACTCAGTGTATCAGTGCGGTTACTTCTATACATTTTATATGATGCTTTTTTGTTTTAGAGCTCATTAACTGTATGTAATGGCAAAAAATAACAAATGTTCTATCATATTTAAAAATTAAATATCTTTCTAATTAATGTGCATCACTAAAAAACCGTTAGAGAAACATTCAAAAAAGCACTTGGCTGTACGAAAATGCTTTCTGTTGCGCCCAGTTTTTTTTTTTTTTCTCACTCAAGTGAATAAGCTCATCTGTCCCACATAAAATATTATGCTTGCTGGATTATCTCTCAATAATTCTCTGCTTTTAGAAGTAATCAAAAACATCACGTCACATAATCGCTCCTTATTCCAAATACATCAATGTACTTTTTCTTTTCTCTTGTGCTTCTTAGTCTCGACTTGTGCAAGTCAATGCCTTTAGTTGTCGTCTGGAGCAGCTGTCAGCTGAGGCAGGATCAATGGGAGCAATGCCCTCTCTAAAAGACAACATGGTGGTGGTTTCCGCACATCATGCCTCCACCCTGCAGCAGTTGGAGAGCAGAGAAAAAGAACTGAATGAAGGTACTCCTGTTTAAATACATTAAATTAATTTGGTAAATTAGTGCAGAGGAAATTAATTACAAAACTCTGAACAGGTTCATCTATTTTCAGTGACCTGAAAGCTTTGAGATTTAAGCCTTATTTAAAACAAGAGCCTCTATCTTTCTCTTTTCATGGTGCAAGGCTTTCATGTTTATAGGGAGACTGAATGAGTGATAGCTAAGATCAGCAGAGCTCTGTTCCACATGAGCTGTGTAAATTTGACATCAGCTTTTATAAGAATCCTTGGCCAGAGGCTGTAATAGATGATGCCCTTATTTGGCCTCCAAGAGCTCATGGATGTGTGATTTTGCGTAAGATCATACCTCTGCGCCAGCTCCATCTCTACCTGAGGACGTGACTTGGACCTCGAGTAGTTCTGAAAATCAGTCACTGTTTTACCTCTGGAATTTACGTGCATCGCTCCTGGCCAAAAAGACTCTGTAAAGGGAGATGGGAATGCTCTCCTGACCATAGGGGGATGTGTGTGTGTGTGTGTGTGTGTGTGTGTGTGTTTGCTTATCTGTTTTGCTGTGCCTTTTGAGCTTTTATGACACTGAGGATTTGGATGGGAGCCAAGGAAAACCTTTTTCTTTCTGCTTGAGGGCATTTTGCTTCTTGCTGAGGCCTCTTGATCACCACCCCCACCCCACAGTTGCACTCCAACTCTGCTCTTTGTGTATATAAACATGGCCAGATTATGTAAGCATTAAATCACCTGGTAATTAACAGACAAAGGAGCACAGGGGAAGGAAGACAGAAATGAAAGCAGAGGAAAATGAGCAGAAGAATAAGAAAGAAAGGAGAATGAACTTAACTAATGAAGAAATATTAGTCACTTGTGAGCCTTTGCATTAGTGGTTTGGTTGCACAGTAGCTGTGGGTTTATAATGTATTCTAGAAATTTGTGGACTTATTTCGAGAGACATGCTCTCAAACATCTGGGATCCTCTTGCAGCATATAAAACACAAGCATCTCCACATACGCAGAGGGGGAATCTTAAACCTGCTTACTGCCCCCTTGTGGTAGAACCTTGATGCTTAAACACCATTGCAAAAGTTATAATACTTCAACTAAATACCGTCTTTTCTCCCCTGTTGTCCACACAACTTCTTCTTTTTCTTGTCTTATTTCAGCCTTGGCAAGTCTGGAAGGCATTCGGATGGCACGGAGTGCAGTGGAGGGCCTAGAAGCCAGACTGGCCACTCTGAGAGAAGGGATGGTAGACATGCCCACAACAGAGGAGGCAGTGGATCGGGCTCAGGTGAGCCTTCCTAAAAACTGAATTTTCCACCAAATTAATTTGAATATAAATATCCTGCTTACTGATAGGCAGACAGCCAGGACAAGAACCCTGTGTGGGTTTCCTCCAGGAACTTTGACTTCCTCTCACAATCCAAAGACATGCATGTTAGGTTAACTGGTGATTCTAAATAGACCATAGATGTGAGGTGGATAACGTGCTGTATAAATGTATGGTTAACTGTTGCTCAAAGTCTAAGGTAAATGGTTAGTAAGGCTAAAACAGCACTATATAAATGCAAGCCCATTTCCATTTTTATTGACAAATCATGACATCTTTATGCAAGTGATTTTGTGACATGTTTTTGTGGTGTGGTGTGGTGTAGATTTTGCATATCCAGTAGAACTTGGGGGTGAGTAGTAGATAAATAGTAAATTGATAAAATGAAGTTAAAGTCACTCCCAGAATAGTGTTATTTTGAACCTTTGGAAGACTTTAACTGATGGCGTATTTGCCCTTTGACCTAATTCATTTATTCTCGACATTCACATGGTTTGTTTCTGTGTGCATGTACAGTATATCGTTGGAAGTATAAATCAGTTTCTGTTTTCATTTTTCCCCCTAAAACACAATAGACCCCTGTATCAGCCCATTACTTCCCCTCTGAGATGTATTAAACCTTTGTGTAAGAAGGAAAGGTGTGTGTGCTTGCATGAAGTTTTGTAATCTGTGTGGTGTTTTGCGTGTGTTACTGCGTGTGTTTGTCTCCTCCTCCATCCTTCAGTGGAATGTGGCTCAGTCTGCACTCTTGTTATCATGGCAGATAAGGGCACAGTGCCGGGGAGGGGGAGGGGACGAGGCATATTCTGGGCAGCGTGCCCGTGCATGCAGCACGGAGCTCCTAGCAGCTCGGTGTGGAGCTGCTGAACCTGTCAGTCAGCCCAATAAGCACAATATTCAATACCATGACAGCATCTGCAAGTTCAGATTGCTTTTAGCCTAATGAGACAAGGTGATAATCACCTCATTGGCTCAGTATCGTATTTTTTCTGTACAAATGGATTTATGTTTCAGCACACCCGTGGATTGTTTAATGTAGATTTTAATAGTATGAACATAGCTGTTTTTCTCCTGTAAAACTCAATTAACTATGACCTACTTTTGTTATAGCACCACTTCTGACTTTTTAAGCTTTGATTACACAATTAAAGCTTACTAGTTTGACTTGAATAGCGATTCAGTTGAATTATGAATGAATAAGTGCATTTTCACACTATTACACTGGACAGATGAAGCTAGTTTCACACATGTAAATCTGAATATAGACAATATGCAGTTCTGTAGACTGTAGAAGTATTAAGTGTGGTTTTCACAGGACTGCCGAGTCCTGTGGAAACTTTTTAAAAATATGTCTGTAGGTTTCAAATATTTAAGGAACAAACCACATGCTAAACAGCTTTTTAGGCCTACAGGACACACGCACAGATTACAATCATGATTGTTGTTTTCAAGAAATTGATACAAAGTACGTAGTTCACGTTGCATTTACAGCAACATTGTTAAACTTACTGTAACGTGTGTAATACAGAGTCAATATACAATGACTTTTCATAGGTAAAAAACATTTTTAAGTTGATACAAATGTTTTTACATGTAACCCAGTCAGTCACGTTTAGCCATAGAGAAATGAGGGACCACCAATGAATCCTTTTCTCACAAAGTGATGACTCCTTGTTCTATACTGTTTGCTTCAGTAGACATTTCCAAGGTTGATTTTTTGGATTAACATGCAGGTTAGACATGTCATTTTAAGCACGGCCTCATGTTTCTCTCAGGTCCTGTGTCTTGAGATTCAGCAAACACAGCAAGCCTCTGATCCTGCAGAACTACAAAAATGGAATCAACTCTCCTCCAGGGCCCGTGAGGAGCTGGGTGCTCTGCAGAGCATTCTGGGTAGCATGAAGGACAATCAGGTAGAGTACCTGTAATAGAAAGCCAGTGAATGTAAAGAAAAGCATTCAAACTTTTTATGTCTGTTTTGATGTTTAAAATATGAATACGTGCTTGATAAGATGATTTACTGTTGTGTTATATTTAGGTTGGTCTGGAGCAAGTGGAACGTTGGTTGGGTGCAGTTCAGGAGTTGTTGTCTCGGGATACCACAGGATTGGGTGACACAGATAATTTACGGGAAGAGCTTAACCAGTGCAAGGTGAGAGGAAAAATGCAAAGAAAAAAAAAGAGATTTTGACACTAGTGGTAAAATTTTGGTAACTTTACTACTTAACAATTACTTTTACTTTTGTTTTTGTTAAGACAGCTTGATTTTTTTCATTTCTCAAATAATATTATCCTTAAGGATTTCTTGTCTTTTTCCATAACCAGGAGTATGTAAATGAGATGGAGTTAGTGGAAGGTTCATTGAAGCAGATGGGAGAGAATGTGAGTGCAGTACAGGCAGCTGGAGTCCCAGGACTGGCCAAGTGGGGGCAGGATAAATTGGATGAGTGCCGTGGACAGTGGGCTCTTCTTAGCAAACAGGTGAGAAAAGCCTTTTGGTGTGATCTGTGTATTTTCATTTATTTAGGGATTAAGTACATGCATGGTTAATTTGTGCACCAATGTCTGTAGTCTGTAGTCCAAAATCTGAGAAACAGGAAAACATTGTGTGCATTTTGTGCTGAGGTTTTGTATTCTGTCTCAACCTAATGTTAGTCCAACAATCTAGGATACATGTAATGACAGGTTCATCTGGTTTCATCAAATGTGGTTTTACCATGGTCTTGCATAATAAAACCAACTTCATTTTGACCTTTTTTTTCCCCCCCAGTATCCTGGCAAAAATTATGCTTTGTTGGGAAAAATGACAAGTGTTTGTTTTACAAATCTGATGCCATGTCTATCTTTCTAGTTGCTGAGCCATCAGGAGCGTGTTGCAGAGAGTCAGGAGAGGCAGGTGAATCTGAGAAAAGACCTAGCAGAGATGCAGGAGTGGATGGCCCAAGTTGATGAAGAGTTTCTTATGAGGGATTTTGAGTACAAGAGTCCTGAGGAGTTGGAGGCATCTCTGGAAGAGATGAAGGTAGAACTAGAAGGGTGGTTAAACACTTTTTGGTCTGAGAAAGTGATGTGTATTTTGTGTATTTGCTTTTAACTCACATTCTGTTGTCTTATGTGTCCTTGTCTTTTCAGCGGGCTAAAGAGGATGTGCTACAGAAAGAGGTGAAGGTGAAGATCCTGAAAGACAGCATCAACCTGCTGGTGTCCCGAACATCGCCCACAGGTGGAGGCAGCGGGCAGGAGCTGACCTCAGAGTTAGATGGTGTTTTGGCCAACTACCACAAACTCTGTGACCGCCTCAAGAGCAAGTGTCACACCCTGGAGGTAATGTTTTCCATATGTGAGATGTTTCTGACATTTTCTTTTGTGCGTTAACAAAAGTATTAGCCGTCTGACAAATGAGCTGTACTCGCTTCACAAAATAATAAGTACTGATAACCAGTAGAGCTTTTACTGTTGTAAATTTGCATTTAACTTATTATTTTGAAGATATAAAGATGATGGATTGAAGATATAAAAATAGGCCTTTTTGTTGTTGTATTACATTTAAGTGAGCTTCAACCATAAGAAGGTAATGAAGTTAATTAATTGTTTTCTGCATCAGTGGCACAATTTGTCCGTCAGCTCACAACTCTGATGATTTGGTAGTGGAATGACTTGTCAGTTAATTCGATGCGTCGTTTCTTGGGCCCTCTTTTGTTAATTTTCATGCGAAGAACAAGAGAAGCTTTAAGGGATAACTGGTGATTTTCGTTTCTAGAGCTAATTTGTGAGTGTAAAGTCATACTTAGGGGCTCCTTTTTTGATTATCATCCCTCACACTCTGCAGAGTAAAGTTCAGGCACATCCGTGAGTTGAGCTTATGTGAATATATACTCCTGAGGTCCATTAGTCACCACCTCTTCATTGTCCTTAAAGCTTTGCTGTTTAATTTTTTATATGAGCTTTTTCTTTGCAAAAATCACATTGAAGTGCTTTTCATACTAGTCTTAATGCTCATAAACAAGGGCATACTTATGAATGCTGTCACTTCATAGTAACATCAGTTTTTTATGCCTCTGCCTCATAGACATGTTTTGGGGTTGTTCGTCCATCCGTCTGTCAGTTACAGATCTTTTCACCACTGCAGGAGCTGACTTTTTTGCTGGCTCTTTACCAAACTGTGTGGTTAATACCCACGATGGGTAGAAGATCTGATAACATGTATGAGAATGTGGGGTTAAAAAGTCACGGTCAAATAGTCATTAATGCAATTCTTGTTATGATCGTAGGAGCTTATTGGGACCTCCTAACTACATTTTTTATACTTAATTACTTTGATGAGCAGAAGAACCGATAACATTTTGAAGCCATGGGGTCATCAGTGCTGCCACCATAGGAGCTGACTGAACTTGGGATCATTGTCAATGCATGTATGGTCCATACCTCTGTCCATTACAAAAAGTACCACTACAGGAGCTGGCTTGTTTGTGGGATCTATTCCAAACTTTTTGTGATTAATAACTATGATGGGTACAATATCTGATAAAATTTACGTGATTGTCGGGTCAATTGTCAATGTCACACAGGGCCAGATTCAAGTTGGACATATTCTGGCCAAGTTATTGGCATTTCATTCTTTTGAATGTTTGTGTGTTGCTGTATACTCTACAGGAGGTTTGGTCTTGTTGGATGGAGTTGCTTCAATACCTGGACATGGAGCAGAGTTGGCTCAACACTCTGGAGGAGAAGGTCCAAGCTACTGACAACTTACCAGAGAGCACTGAGGCTGTTACTGAAGCCTTGGAGGTATACACACACTCACACACGTAATCATATTAAATTTCTCATTGACTGTCAGTCTTTTTTCTATACCATTTTTTTAAAAATTGTCTTTCTCATGAAAGGGAAGGTTCAATTTCCGAGATCTGTCTTTGGTTAGGTGCAAACCTGTCTTAATCAACTTCTAAGGGGCGGTTGCCATAAATGACAAAAAAAAGCACCATCTTTTATCTCAAAGCTATTGGCTTGTTGACTGCATGTTTAGTTATTTAGTTGAGAACAAGCCATGGAACAAAATGAAAAACAATCCTAACATTATATATCCCATTATATAATTTCAGGAAACATGTAAATGTTAAAAGCATGCTTGAAAAATCTCTTTTGAAGTACACAGAGCTGAAGGGCATGTGGCAGAAGAAAGTAAATAAGAAATCTGATTAAAAACTCCTGTCTTTACATACTGTAGAAAAGTGTTAGTTCATGAATATATAAACAGACAATCCATCAATCTTTTAATACATTTTAACTTGTATTTTTTTTATTTCTGTAACTACGCACCCATTTTTAAGTTTATTCAGAGATGTAGACATCCAAGATACATGATCACGCACCAATACACATAAATTAAATGACTTGGTTCTGTACATATGGAAAGCTACATTTGACAAAGTTATTCTTCCATTACATGTTTAACGGGATGTTATTAACCTCATTTGTCTTTGATTTGTCTTCCAAATTTCTTCTGCTTTGACTTGATCTGCTGCTATATCTGTAGACTGCCTGCGGCATGACTGTCAGAGTCACTTTAATCACAGTGCTGCTTCTGTAACATCGCATACTGATGAAGCAAGTTGAAGACCCTTGAAGACAATGTTTCCCACTCTTGTCTGTGTCCTTATCATATGTTTTTGAATATTTTTCTCCTTTCTCCCAACTTCTCTTTCTCTCTTCTTTCTTTCAAATCTTGTTCTGTCACCCTGGACCTTTTTCCATCCTCCCAGCTTCCTAATCAGACATACCCCTCGGGAGGGGGGCTGTCACTCTCTTTGTCCATTACCTCCGGGAAGGAAAAGCACAGTTAATGACCCCACATAAACAATAACTGTTGGGTCCAAACAAGTGCCGTCACTCTTCAAGCTCGCTCTCTTTCTCGTCTCTGTTCTCATTCAGTTATCATCTTTTTGGTTTGCCTCTATCTGACACACCCAGCCCAGCAAATTCTGCATCTGCACACCATCTGTTTGCTCAGCTTTTGGTTGTTTCTCTCTCTTTCATGCACCCTTACACTTTTTTTACTGGATATCATTTTTCACTCTGATGTTTTGCACGTCTTGACTGTTTGATGAGATTGGGTGTGCATTTTTTTTAAACTTATCCGTGCTTTCCCAGTTTCTATTGCAAATTTTTGGAACTGTTAAAGCCCTTGATGTTTGTTTCAGCATTATCAAAGGATTATTTAATTTCACTTTCTCCTGCTGATTTCCTTTTCTTTGTCATTTTGCTTGATTTTTCTGATTTTTCACGCATGCATTTACGCTCATCTCCATCTCTTCTGTTACCACCAGTCTTTGGAGGGTGTGCTCCGCCACCCTGGGGACAACCGGACACAAATCAGAGAGCTGGGTCAGACGCTGATAGACGGAGGCATACTTGATGAGCTCATTAGTGAAAAACTAGAGGCCTTTAATTCCCGCTACGAGCAACTGAACCAACAGGTCAGGACCTTGTCTTTGTCCATGCATGTGCATGTTCTTTATTTTGAGTGTTACAAATTATATTTTAATTTCTTTTTCAGTAGGTAATCTGCAGTTATTCTTTTACGCTTGGAATTTGTATTTAACTCAATTGATTGCAAACATGACCCTGCCCTTTTTGCAGAATGTATCCATATCTGTACAGAGAAAATTGCCATCAGTTATTGTAGTTACATTTCATGTATCTTTTTTTAAATTGCTTCCTTACAGTATATTATGTTATAGTTAAAATATGCTTTAATGTACTGTCACTCTAATTCAGCATGACTAAAAGAGGAAGTAATCAAGGTTGGCTGTTTACAATATTGAGTGGGTCTTTTCTTTAAACTGTTGGCACATGATCAGAATAAAATAGCTTTGTACATTAAAATCCCTGACTGTAACTGATTCAATTCCATGACTTGGTGTCTGTATCTTTATCCAGGCAGTGAACCGGCAGATTAGCCTTGAGCAGCAGCTGCAGACCCTGAAAGAAAATGAACAGGCGCTCCAAACACTGCAGGAGTCTCTGAGCCAGCTGGACCACACACTTACTTCGTACCTCACTGATCGCATAGACGCCTTCCAGCTCCCACAGGAAGCACAGGTACAGTGCACATGAACACAACGCAGATTTACGTTCATAAGAATCACGAAATGGGACCTGACAGTTGAAGAAGCCTCCCAGGCTGAAGGCCCTCCCTCTATCTATGAGCTCAAAAAAAGAAATAAACTGTAAAAGCCATGACATATGCTTGAACCTAAGTTTGTCTCCCTAAAAAAAGAAATAAAGCCACCATGATAATGCTTATCTACCTGAAAGTTGCATGTACATAAAAACCTGCCCAGTTTAGATGACTTGTTTTTCATTTTTCTTCAGACCATCGGGGCAGAGATTGCAGCTCACGAGGTGACAGTGGAAGAGATGAGGAGAAGGAATGTGGCCAACTTACCTCCTGCCACCACTGATGGCAAAGTTGCCCGTGGTGGCACAATGCTGGATCATTTACAGGTAACACTGACCCCTACTGGACAATGAGGAGCTGGGCTCTCCTCATGCCTCCACCATTAATTGTTCACATGTATGAAATATTTTTTCTTTAGTAAGTTGCATAAAAGTTGTATTTAAAGTGTCATACTATCTTTAATTTTTTTTCTTTGTTTTTCATATCAAATTTCAATACATGATGAAACAGTAAGAAAAATGGTGGGTTATTCAGGTTGTGATGTTTACCTTAGTTCACCCTTTGCATTGCTCACTGCAGAGGAAACTGCGGGAGATCTCAACAAAGTACCAGCTGTTCCAGAAGCCTGCTAACTTTGAGCAGCGCATGCTGGACTGTAAGAGGGTCCTGGATGGTGCCAAAGCTGAGCTTCATGTCTTGGATGTTAAGGATGTTGAACCGGAAAAAATTCAGTCCCACCTCACTGGTTGTTTGGTAAGAACCAGGCCTTTTTTCTGTCAGTGTTTTAATGTTTAAAAAGCTCAGTGTGTGTACAGTGTATATGCATTATAAAAGTTCAGCAAAGTTATATATGAATAATGATATGATGCATAAACAAATACATTTGCCAACATTTTACCTTAGACTGAAGCTCATGAAGTTTGTCTCATCCACACAACTACATATGTCTTTTTGCTGAATAGAAATTGTATAAGTTGCTGAGTGAGGTGAAACTGGAGGTAGAGACTGTAATAAAAACAGGTCGCCAGATTGTGCAGAAACAGCAGACAGAGAACCCCAAGGCCATGGACGAACAGCTTACTGCTCTCAAACTGCTGTACAATGACCTCGGGGCACAGGTAACTTATTCTTTTTTGTTAAAGCAAATTAACACTTCCAATTTTATAAAATGTAGCTCATAAAACAGAGTATTTCTGGCATAGCTGTTATGCCTTTTTAAGATGTCTTTGCATTTATTCTCTTCATAGGTAACAGAAGGCAAGCAGGACCTGGAAAAAGCTTTGTCTCTGTCTCAAAAGTTCCAGAAGGAGAGTGCTGCCCTGCAGGACTGGCTGAATGCAAATGAGGCCCAGCTGCAGCAGAAAAACAGCTGTGGAGACATGCCAGCTGACATTGATGCTGAGATTGCATGGGCTAATGTGAGTGGTGGTTGGTGTGTGTGTGCATGTGTGTGGAAGGTTTTTTGGGGCAGACATTTGCCCATTTAAGTTATTTTGTGGAAAACAATAATAGAAGCCCTAGTTGGTTCATTTGATGATCCACTTTTTAAGCAGTTCTGATTTCAAGCAAGCCTTTCTCAATCAAAAAGGTACTTCTGTCACTTGCCAGTAGATGGCACAAAGAGACAGTTTGTTGCTCCTGAGCACATAACTCTTTCTCTTTCTAATATGATTGCCATCATTATGAATAGCATCATGAATAGAAGACAGCTGTGATTAAATTCATATTAACGTTGAGAACAAATGTGACTTCATATATAAATGATGTGCTCTTCTCATTTTTTCTGATCCCTATTCAGTGAAAAGGACTGAAAGATTTATGAATACATACATAAACCCCAAAACATTTTGAATCCTTTTATCCAGAAGACTCAGAAACAGAATTAAAACTGAAATGGTTTGAAATAATAATGACCAACTGGTTCACATCATAACTATAGTACAGTAAGGTGTAAAAACTGTTCTTTTGTTGGTTTTCAACTGCTTACTTTTAAATGCATTGTTTCTTGCTATCTTGATTTTGAGATATCAAGGAGGGCTATTATTTTAGTCTAATATAATGCTTTGTTTTACATTATGTTTTGTATACAACAGTAAGTGACTATGTGTGAGAAAATACTTTAACTGCTAGCCAGCATGGGAATAAACTATTGAGACGGGGAGGTCATCACATGATCCTGCTAAATATTTTGTGCTGGATGTATGTGTTACTCAACTAGGGCCTGCTGAAAGAGTCGGAGCGTCGGAAGGTGGAGCTGTCTAGCCTGATGGAGACCAGTGCCGGTCTCCAGACACTGGTGGAGGGCAGTGAGGCTCAGCTGGAGGACAAACTCTGTGGCCTTAATGAAGCCTGGGATCGTGTTCGCACCTTGACTGAGGACTGGCTTAGCACTGTTCTTGTGAGTGCAAATATTCTGCACAATAAGACGAAATAAAATGTTATATTTTAGTTTTCCAGTAGAGTCTTTCTCCTGCTATAAAAGACATTTTATTTCATGAATTTACTTGCCATAATTGGTAAATGAACAGGCTACTTTTAAGTACATATTTTTAGTTGTTAATTACACCATATAGTTTACTATAGTTCAAAGTAAGGACAGTAATATTATCACTAATTACTGCAGTTACAATACTTATTAAAAGTACTGGATTGTTTAAGCGTATATGGTATGTTTTGAAATTCCAAGATTTTATTTATATTATTCTTTTCTGTTCTGAGCAAATAATTTAAAATAAGCATTACAGGTTTATCTTTTTTTAAGATTTACAACCCACACAAAACATGTTGTTTTCGGGCTGTGTTACTCAGGGGACTGCAGTAGCAAGGCAAAGAAATAAATGTCACATCAACAACGAAACCTGTAAATCACCTCTTTGTTGCACTGCGGCAAGTTATGCCAGGGTTATTGAAATCATTACAGTTTTTTTTTGATAACATAGAAAATGGGGATTACACTGGACCTTTAGCAGCAATTTTGATTTCCCAAAGAAACTACTGATTCTTTGTGTTGTTTTGTGTTTGTGCAGAGCCACCAGAACGAGGTGGAAATTTTTGATGAAAACTTGGCTCACATCAGTACTTGGCTCTACCAAACCCAGATCCATCTGGATGAGACTGAACGGTTGGCCCCAGCAGAGAGGGAAAACATTGTAAAGGCAAGTGCAAGTGCAAATCATTACACTGTGACTGATAAAGCAACTGTATTAGTGAAGAGAGAGTGGCGCTAATGTGTAGATACAGTGAACCCAGCACCTGATTCATGAAGAGATTACTAACCACTTAGGCTTTCAGTCCATTAAACAGCTGCCAGTTTATAATATTTAGTTTGACTGTGTTCTGTATTGAGATTGTGCTATTACCAATACGCCAGAATCAAACAAGCAATCCTCCACCCTTCTTTCTTGATAGGCAACCCAAGGTGGCATTCAAGTTACCTTTAAATGGCCATAATTAATTGTCATTTTGAATCATGATATTTTCACACCATCTGTCTTTCCTCCATTTCACCGTGCACCTGCACGCAGTGAAATAGCACAAGAGAGGAGCAAGATAGCAGTAGAGACCGACATGCTGAAATGAGTATATATATAAATTAAATAAATAATATGAATAAAGTGCTCCTTTATTGTTTGCTTGTTTGGAGCACCAGCTGAGCATTATTTTTACTTTTATTCTTGTGTCTACAAACACTGGGGCAGTCAACATTTTTGAAAGTGCACTAATCAAACAAAGTTGGACTGGCTACCATTACATAGAAGAGAGAAGCTTGGATTACACCATGCTCAGAGGGAGTTTGACTTCACCCTCTGCAGCGTCTCTTTCCGTGTCAAATATTTACTTGCTGCTTTGGTACTGTTCACTGTTTTGTATTTATAACCTTTTAATCTGGAAAAAAATATGTAGAAATTGTCAGAAGTCAAACCATGGTAAACTTAGACGTATGAAATTCAGTTTCTCTGGCAAGTAAATGGTTAAACTCCAACAAGGATTAAACTGGAGTTACGTTTTGGTATTGACATATTTGTGTTTTACACACAAGGATTCACTTAGTCTCCACTTGCATGAGAAAATTTTGTACTTGGTTAAAGATGGACAGTTCAGAAGCATGCATATTTGCATGCAATTTTAAGGGTGTGGTTTTGTAAGTCTTAATAACTGCCATTCTTCATTCCTAAATGGAGTAAAAGAAGAGTAAGGGTTAGTTGAGGTGAGGCCAAGAGAGCTTGTGAAAAATTGAGGAATAAATTTAAGAAAAAATGAGAAGCGTATTCTTATATGGTGGTTGCCATAATTTGTCATGCAGCTGCATTAACTTCTTAACTCTTCTTCTTGCCAAGGCAAGTGAAGGTCAGCACTAAATATCAGCTGAGCCTAAGCCCTGCAAAGCTCTCTGTTCTGACCTGAGGCTAAATTGCCATCCAGCGTGAGCGAGGATGACTGATGGCATAAACTGATAACTGAATAAACAGCTACTCTGTGGTCTGTCCTTAGAGCATGCTGGAGGAGCTGGAGGAGATCAGTTTGCGTGTAGACAACGTGAGGGACCAAGCTATCATCCTAATGACCAGCAGGGGGCCCGCCTGTCGAGCTGTCGTGGAGCCCAAACTGGCTGAGCTTAACTGCAACTTTGACAAAGTTTCCCAGCACATAAAAACTGCCAAGGTACAAAAGCACTCTCAGTGAGATTAGGAATCATAACTACCTTCATAACTGAACAGATGCTGTCTGGAATTAATCTTGGTATGTCCACAAAAGGTTAAACTGTCAAATAGATGCAGTCTGTTCAGTCAGTCTGTCTGTTTCTTTTCTTTTGGCAATGCAGATGACGACCAGTCTGGGGTCAGGCAGTGCTGAGATGAATCAGCAGGCACCTCAGCTGGTAAAGACACTATTGTTATTACTAGATGCAAGGGTAAATTAAATCACATCTTACAAGAAGATATGATATCATGGGCAAAAAGACTAATCAGTAATTTAATACAGGCTATAAATACTGCTGTCAAGTGTTTTAAGATAAAAGAGAGCCCAGCTCAGTTTGGGTTTATGAAATATACTACAGCTGAACTGGCTCTGAAAAACATGGTCAGATAATTACATTTATGTTAGCAGCTCTGACTGAGTTGCCTGAGGTTTGTTTTTTCATTTCCTTCTAATCAGGTCATTCACAGTCATGAGATGCAAGCAGAAAGTCACAGTCAGACTCACCCTGCCCAGACTGTGGTCCCAAGTGAGGTGAAGGACCTTCAGGCAGAGCTCCAGGACACACTGAAGGCTCTGCAGCAGCAGCAGCATGACCCAGTAAACACCCTGGATGAGGATAAGGTATAGATTCTATTTATTTTTTAAAACTTGAAAAGAAGCAGTATTGATGGTGATAGTAATGGTATTAGCAAAGTAATAAATGCTTTATTAAATCACAGTTTCAATTACTGTACAACTGTGAATAGAGGAATGACTACTCAATCCATTGTATGGTCAAAGGTTTACCATGTCTAACAATTTCCCAGAGGAGTTTAAACACACAGTACTGACCCAGGTTATTCTTTTTCTGGAGTTTTATGAGATTTTCTGTTAAGAATATGCAGAGCTATAGGCTATACAAAGCTACCACCTGATAAGATTAGATTTGATTGGGCATTTCAAGGCCTAACAGTTCTGGAATTCAGTGTTATCATGGTTTATGACGCTAACTATATTGGCTGAAGAAAACGGACCAATCCTGAGCAAGGTCATTGTACAAGTCAGGGAGTTCTGACAGTGTTTTTAACAGTGTTTTCCTAAGCAGTGCCTACGTTCTCACAAGCCTAGTTACTTGTTGCTGGCTTAGCAAAGAGGCAGAGCTAATGGTAGTTTCTAATGCATTGCGATGTTTTTTCCATGTCCGCTGAATAGAATGAATTTGACATATATTAAAGACTGCAGTGTTTAAAAAAAAAAAACAAAACAAAATAAAATCTCCAACTAACATTTGAATTGCAGGCTCTTGAATGCACAATTTGCCCTTTTACCCTGTGTCTCTCTGCACCAGATGGACGAGGAAAAGGCCAGTGTGGAAGACTTGCTGAGAAGAGGAGAAGAAGTACTGCAGCAAACTTCAGACGAAGGCCAGAGGGAGGAGTTGAGACTTCTGCTGCTCCGGCTGCAAAGCCAATATTCTGCTCACAGGGTGAGATGAAACAAATCATGTTCCCTCTTTAGCCAGGGTTCAAAACTTTTCTTAGAAATACGTAGTTTATTCTTTAATTGTGTTTTCTGTTGTGCATGGACTCAGTACATATAAACTATGTTTTTGTTTGCTTGCTTCAGGAGCTCAGGGTGCTGCAAATTAGGCGGGCCGAAGTCAGTGCCCATTCATTGTCGTCCCACGAGGTGAGAGACAAATACATGCACATGTACACTGAGTGGACACTTCATTAGATATACCTTTCTTGTACTGGGTTGCCCTTTTGCCTTCAGAACTGCCTTAGTTCTTCATGGCATAGATTCAGCAAGGTGCTGGAAATGTTCCTCAGAGATTTTGGTCTAAATTGTCATGATGGCATCATGCATTTGCTACAGATTTGTTGATTACATATCCACGATGCTGTGATGCATCTTTCATTCAACCACATCCAAAAGATGGTCAGTTGGATTGAGATGTGGTGTCTTTGGAGGCTATTTCAGTGCAGTGAACTCATTGTCATGTTCAAGAAACTAGTTTTAGATTATCTGAGCTTCTGGAAGTAAGCAAATTGGCACTAACAGGCCCAGAGTATACCAAGAAAATATCCCTACACCACAACCAGCCTGAACCGCTGATACAAGGCAGGATGCTTTCATATTGTTTACTCCAAATTCTGACCCCAACATCAGGAACTGAGACCAATGTTTCCTCTAATCTGCCCGCGTGCATGTGCGCTGCATAGACTGCCCGCGTGCATGTGCGCTGCCTAGACTGCCCGCGTGCACATTCGCGCTGCCTAGACTGCCCGCGTGCACATTCGCGCTGCCTAGACTGCCCGCGTGCACATTCGCGCTGCGCGCTACATAGATTTGCTGTGTGCAGAGGACCCCGGAGCAGTGCAGTTGCGCAAGCACGCAACTTAGAGGGAACGCTGACTGAGACTTATCAGACCAGGCAAAGTTTGACATGTTTTTGCATTCAGAGCTGCTTTTCTGCATACTGTGGTTATTTGAGTTACTATTACCTAGTTATCAGCTCAAAGGAGTCTGGCCATTTTCAACAAGGCATTTTCTTCTAGAAAACTGCCACTCATAGGATTTTTTCTTTTGGTTAATTATCTGTAAACCCCAGAGATGGTTGTGCAGGAAAATCCCAGTAGATCAGCAGTTTTTCAAACCAGCCTGTCTGACTCCCAACAGCAATGCCACATTCAGAGTCACTTAGATCACCTTTCTTCCCCAATATGATCTTCAGTTTATACTTCAGGAGGTTATCTTGACCATGTCTACATGCCTATATCAATCAGCCAATCACATGGCTGGTTGATATATGCGTTAACAAGCAGTTGAATAGGTTAACCTAATCCTTTAGAATCCTTTATTGATCCTGCGGGGATTGTTTACATTTGGAGTACATATGCAGTGTACATATACTGTATCTACAGACAGTAAGAAATGGGAGATATTTAAGACATAGTAATTCTTTGGAATCTCCCTCGACAAGTGGCTGAACTTGAAATGTAAAAGAGATGGTGTCTACAGGAATGGCCAGAGCAGAGCTTCTTGGGGAAACTTTGGTCCTTTAATGTGCGTGCCAAGATGTTGCAGATTGGTTCCTAGTCTTTGGATAGCTAGTGCAAAATACTTGAAATCCATTGGGGCAGCAGCATCAGAGTTGAACTTGACTAGCTGCGAAGAGAGCTGCCAAACTTCATGGAGAACGCATTACATCTCCTGTGTGACTTGATGATCATCCAGCATAGCACTGAAAATGTGACCGAGAATTTACCAAACTCGGTTTTACCAGCGGACATCACTATTTACATTCATTTTCCTGTGCCAGAGAAGGGGCTCATATTCCTTTGTCAGACTCTAGCTTTTCTGTGGACTTTTGTTCTGTCTCAGATTGTTACTCTGATCTTTTAAGGGCTTTGTTTCTCTGTTGTTACATTTAATTTAATAGTATCCAACTACAGTTAATACTCAGCGCACAGTAGAGCTATTGGTCTTCGTAAGTCCTGATTTTCTTTAATCAGGACATGGTGCATCTTTATTATTTTATTTGTACTGTATTTATTTGGTTATTGTACAGATGCTTATCCTTAAGTAGCGTTATTAGTTATCTACCTCATTTTCCTTGCGGTAGTGGCAACGTTTTCTTTTCCCTGTTAGATTAATAAAGCACTACGTAGGATGTCACTTTAATGTAGTCTCCTTCTCCTTCGTGATGTAGGAGATGTCTGCAGTGGGTCGTAGCAGTGCTCCTTCACTGACTCCATCTGACTACCTTTTGGATATCAATAAAGTTCTCCTTGCCATGGCCGACAATGAGTTGCTCCTGAACTCCTCAGAACTCAGCGGAGGGCTTTATGAAGACTTTTCTAGCCAGGAGGACACACTGAAGGTGAGCCACACTTCATCTCTGGACCTAACCTGCTAAATTAGAAATTCTTACTGTAGACTGTACAGACATTTTTGGCAATTTTTATTATGTTTTGTGCTTCAGTTAAGAAGCAGATATTTGTAGTAGAAACAGGAGATAATTTTTTAATTTAGAAATCCCAAAACAAACATCACCAGCTTAAATTTAAAGGTGAACATGACTGTTTTGAATTTTTTACTGAGCCCTGGTGTTGGGCAGTGTGACCAAAATATTGTATCATGTTTTTAAGGAATATAAAGATGTCCAATTTGTGTATTCCATTGTGTTTGCTCTGTTGAAGAAAATACAGCTACTACATGTCGGCCACACTAAACAACACAGACAAAATAGCCAGTTATATAATTCATTTAAACTTGACCGTTTTGTCTGTTTATCAGTATAGCAGCATTTAAAAAAATGATATCATTCATTAAATTATAATCAGTATACCAGTACATCTTGTATACTGTCTAACACTACTATCCCCCATGAAGCATTAAGCTTTAGAACACTGGGGGGTGGAATTATCATTTTAGCTAGTGTCAGATAGTCAGCTGCCACATTTGAAGTCACAAAATCTTCTTTTGGTGCCCCATAAATACTGCCTGTTGCATGAACTTTGTCCCTGTCTCTCCCTTTGCTCTTCCTCTTCCTTATTTTTTCTGTTATCATTTACCAGAATATCAAAGAGAATCTGGAGCGTCTGGGTGAGCAGGTCACAGGGATCCATGAACGTCAGCCTGATGCCATTCAGGATGCTTCCCCAGCTGAAGTGGCCCAAATGGCAGATGCCCTTACCCAGCTCAATGCCGAGTGGGATCGCCTCAACCGCATGTACAACCAAAGGAAAGGGTGTGTACTTCACATACAGATCCAGACAAAACAGATCACACTGTGCATACACTCATTAGCCAGATGTAATGTGCTAAATGAGGCTTAAATAAAGCAAAATACTTTATTTGGAAAATTGTTTTGTTACAGCAGCTGGAAAAATATAACATATGCAATATAAAATATTTCAGAATTAACAAATCAGGCATAATTGTGGCAATAAAACTTTTAAAATTAGAGAGCAGATGTTTCTCTGCCAGACAGATGTGTTAGATTATAAAAAGTTATGGCATGTAGACCTGTGATATGATAGATTTCTGTAGCTTTCCTTGTGAATCACTCTGTTAGAGAATGTCTAGGAAGTGTAGCAGAGGGTGGTCAGGATTATGGATAAAAGTTTCATCAGTGGCTTCTTCTCTTGCCGTAGCTTCAGATATGTCCAGTTTGCACCCAATCACAGAGCCACCCTTCTTGTTTTGTTTACTCAGTCTGCTGGTGTCACCAGCTGTGGTTCCCTCAGCAGACTATAAGTATACTGTGCTTGCCAAAACAGACTTATAGAAACTCTTCAACAATATGCTGGATCTCAGCTTTCTTAGGAAATAGAGCCTGCTCATAGCCTTCTTTATTCAAGATCTGTGTTGGTCTTCCAGTTCAGCGTATTGTTAATGTGGATGCCCAGGTCCTTCTAGGATAAGCATGAGCCATGTTGCTGTCCTCGTACTTCTGAAGTCAGTTACCATTTCTCTGGTCTTCTTCACATTCAGAAACAGATGATTCATCCCACTTCACAGAATCATTGGTTAATACTCTGTTTTTGTCGTCCTATCATTTATACATCCAACCAGGTGGCATGACCTGGAGTTGTACTGAAAGTCTGAAGTGTTGAACATGAATGCACAGTCCATTGTGGAGCTCATGCACTGCACATCACCAAATTAGACAGACTGCAGAGGGTCAGGAGAGGTTTTCACCTTTGGTCTCAGGTGGACCAAAACCAATCTTTCTAAAGCTACGTTCACACCAAACGTGATTTGCGCGGCAAATTAGCCTCCACTGCCTCTGTTTGGCCGCGCAGCGAATTCGCCCCTATTCGCGTGTCCAAAAGTGTGTTCATAAACCACACGCAAATTCGCCTCAGGCAAATTCGCGTGTGGGAGGAGCTACCGCCAACCTTTATTTATCGGCCTCATTGCTACATCATGGATGATGTTGAGAGTAGCTTGGATTTATTTGTTTTGGAGAGCTTTACAAAGGTGCCGTGTCTGGGTTCATTATATCATTCAGAGACGCTCCCAGTACGGTGAGTTTCACCATCTACTCCAGGAGCTGAGTGTGGATGACGGCTGCTTTCAGCGGTACTTCCATCTTTCTGTGGCCCAGTTTGACAACTTACTGTCCCCGCATTGGTCCACGGATTACGCGAGAAGACACCAATTACAGGCGCTCTATTCCAGGACTCCACCCGCTGATCACATCATCAACACGTCACTACCAAAGCCGAGTTCCTGATTGGTTGACGTGACGCGAATATTTGCCAAAGTTCAAATTTTTCAACTCTGGAAAACGC
>VUQH01038205.1:19012-41692 GCA_015106775.1 Etroplus canarensis | reverse complement strand
TTCACTTAAAGTAAAACATAAGGCACACAGCAAAGGGGATGCAACTAAACTGGAAAGAAACAAGAACGAGACAAAAAAAAGGAAAACCCAACATCCTAGAATTAAACAAAACCTAGTCCCACAATACCAAAAACCAAAAACCATAACACACAGTCTCCACACCTAAACCCTATCGAGTTGGTTTTGGATGAACTGGACAGAAGAGTGAAAGCAAAGCAACCTACAAGTGCCACACATTTATGGAAACTTCTGCAACAGAGTTGGGAAGAACTTATTGAAGAATATTTGATTTCCATTGTAGAAAGAATGCCATGAGTATGTTCAGCTGTTACATCCAAAGGTGTCTACTTTGATGAGTCAACAGTTTAGAATACATTTTGGTTTATTCCATGATTTCTTTTTGAACTTCAATAGCTTGTTTGTTCTATGCTTTTATTTCAGACTACAATGAGACATTGAACTGCTTGAATTTCATTAAAAAAAAACTGAACAATTGGGGTGTTCTAAAACTTTTGCCCGGTAGTGTATGTAATATCTATCTATCTATCTATACAGACAGACAGACAATGTGGGAGCTGCATTGAATTTCCCAAAATAATTAGTAACTTGATGTGAAGACGTTGCTTGACTCTGATCAGCTCTCATGCCACTCTGCTGCATGTGCTGCAGGCAGTCAAGAGTATTGTAAACCGTGGAGAAAGAGCTGTTCTACTGGATATGAAGATGCCATTTCTGGTATTTTTTTTTTTCTCTGCACTAGGTTTTGTATCAGACATCTTGTAGGCTGATATGTTTGTGATAGGTCAATATTAGCCCATTATATCATCTCTGCTTTGCACCAAGACACCAACTTTCAGTCACATCTGTTCTGTTTTTGTCTTGTGTCAGGAATTGGATAATATGCAAGCAGATATCTATATGTGTGTGTCTGTTTGTATGTATGCATGTGTCTGTATGCGTACCCATCTGTGTGTTTGCGTGCCACTTTGGCTGACATGGCCAAGTTTTTCTGTCAGGTCTGTTGCTGTTAAACTCAGATGAGATGTGGTTATGCCTCCAGCTGGCATAACTAGGAAGCGTAATGATGGGATCGGTAGTGGCTGTGACCATTATTAATAGGGCTGAGTCTAGACCCAAGAGCAAGTTGATGTGCCCAAGACAAATGCTGCATGACTCGTGAAAAGTTGACAGTTTTATAACTTCCTTTAAATCAACGGAGACTCTTCGTCTGCACAGAGAAGCACAAGTAAGTGCTTCTGGTGGTTCTATAACTTTGTTGTGTCTGGCATTAGATTTCTTGCGAATCAAGATAGTAGAAAGTCACTTACAGAGATAATTGTTGTCATCAAAGCTAATCATCAGGTTGTTATTGTGCTAGCTGTGGTTGCGCCCAGAAAGTTTAGCCTTTATCTCTCAGGCTTCTTTAAAGGCCCGGTCTGCTTCCTTCTTTTCTTTACCTTTAATTACACCATGGTCAAAGCTGTGGGGTCTGTTTACACAAATCCCATTAAAGTAAAGGCTTTTGGAAGCTTACTCATGCACATTCACATGCACACATAGACAAAACGAGGGAGTATATACAGGTTTAAAGAAAGGTCTAGCCCTGATTAAGAGGATTTAGACGTGAGTCTGTCTGTTTGTCCACGGCAGTGAGCACGCATACATACCAACAGCCCCGGAGTCTTAGTCTTCTTGAACTAGGACTTACACGACACACAGCAATGCGTCTCAAAGCCACTGCCTTCTCCCTACTCCTCTTGCTCATCTTGCCTAGCTCCATTCATCTCCTTTTTCTCTTTTTAAGTCTTCATGTTTATCCTCCCTGCTTATTGTCATCTTAATATGGGAATTGTAACAACTCTTAATAAGAAGAAGCCCACTGTGACAAACCCCCCTACCCCATCCTTTCTATTTTTCTGCTGAAGTCTCCTAATGAAAAGAGTGGTCATTTCTCGGCAGTTACAGATGACAGAGCATTGAAAATGTCTTATGTGACTAGTAGACACTGGGAGGGGAGAATTTGGTAGATTATGGGTTAAAAAAAAACTGACAAAGAGGAATTAAAGGAGACAGATCAGCAGCATGTTAAGATTCTTGGTTAGTGAATAATCTGTAATGTATACATTTATAAATCAACAGCAGGGTTCTCTTTGGGAGTATTTTAGTAAGTGATGCATGTTCAGTACGTAAGGCATTATCACACTCATTTTCTGAAAATTAGATGAGAAGACTGATGCCCCACATTAATATCTATGTTGAATGGTGTATAGCTGGAGCAGGATGGTGATTAGTGTAAAGAGCGGAAACTGGGTGAAAACAAGCAACCTGGCTTAAACTAACAAAATCATCTTGGAAGCTTCTAAAGCTCATTAATTCATACCTAGTACTGTAAAGGATGAATGTAATGAAGCTGAAATTACCTTAAACTAAGCAGCTTGCTGTCAACAAAATTTACCTGATAATACTTTTTTGTGTCTATTTGTATATCCAGGTATATATTTTTTCCATTTGTCCTTGCACTGGTAAGAAGACGCCGACTGTTCTGCTTGGAAGTGTGACATGAACAGTGCTGAAGCAGCCCTGATTAAGAAAGCATGCGTCTCCTACAATTAGCTGGAACCTTTCAAGTCACCAAATGGCTTTGGTAATCTCTTATTATGGCAGGGTAGCGCTGATGTTCAGTGATATCTAACAACTTACTAAGAGCATCTAGCAGCCAAATGAAAGCAATCTATGGCTGTCGCAGTTATTTGATTTCTTCAGGTTTGAATTGTGTGACAACTGTGCATCAGCTGTGCTTATGTCACCTAAAGCTGAGCATTCACTGCGTGGCTCAATCACCACAAAACCATATTAAACTGTGAAGTTTTCAGTATTTTTTCAATGCCATTTCAATATTACACTTGCTAAATGATTATATCTGATCGACCCCACACAAACATTTCCTTGCTGTTGCTTGCAAGAGCAAGTGGTTTTCAAAAGGTAAGTTTTATCTGGTTATTCTAAATGTTGAAGAATGAGCCATTCGTACTCCAATTTGCCGAAAAAGACCCAAAGAGAAGAGAATGAAGAGAAAAATGGTCGGTACATTACCTAATGTTCATTCTACATATTTGGTAGGGGTGTAATTATCCCCTACAGTGTCTCCACAGTGTGGGCCATACCTCAGATTTTTTTTTTTAAAAGGAGGACATGGATCTTAATGATAACAACAGGGGAAAGAATCCTCTTACCACATTCATGACTGCTTGATTATGATTGGATCCTGAAAGTAAAATAACATCCAAAATGCTGATGCATTTCAAGTTTGCTCTGCAGCTTTCACTTGGCCAGTATGCTTAATCAAGCAATGACCACATGGCTGCTTATTTATATATTTACTGTTGCAAATCTATGTGTACATTCGTGCACACTTTACCAGCACAATATTCTCTTCATAAAAAGGGTAATTAGACACACAAAATGTGTGTTTAACCCATAGTTTGGATGACATATAGATGTTTTGTTAGTGAGACCTGAAATAGTTCTGAAACATTGAAAGTGTGTTTTTCCAGTGTTGTTGACCATTTTCAGAATCATTTAAAGATATTTTGAAAAATCTCACTAAAACATAATGAGCTTAGATGGAACTACATGCAGCACTGTACCAGATCACCTTATTTTGTTTCAGTTAAAAGGCCCCAATTTGAGCAGTTAAAAGTGCTTTTTGTGTAAATTTGACTTGTTAAATTCCAACTGTAATTTGCCAGCTAAATGCAGAAGGAAACAATAACAAGGTGGAAGGTCTAGTAAACCTCTTGAGTATGTGCGGTCTTGATTATACCAGGTTCGGAGGCCAGAAAACACTGATGATGGATGCGCAGCTAATAATTTATCCTCACCTTCAAACAGTTAATGTGTGCCTAAGAACTAGGTCTCATCCTGTGGTCATAGCAAGTGTGGTTTCATTTGTTTTTCTACAAATTATTTACAGTTACCATCTGATTCAAGTCTAAGTGGTTGCACACGGCCTTGAAAGCACAGTACAGCTCTGGGACAAGCTGGCTCTCATTGTCTTGGTATCACTAAGCACCAAGGGAGTACAAAGTTATGCTGAATATTTTTGTATCTGATAGTGGAACATAAAGGTCAGTAATGCATATGAACCCTTACAGGTCACTAGACATACGGTATTAAAACTAAAATAGAAAGACTTGCCCTACAATTTCTTCTGCAGGACTGCGCAGGCAGTGAGTAAAATGTAACAGCTTAATGATAGCATCTTAATTAGACAAGCAGAGACTAATTAGCAAAGACAGGAAAAGGATTGAGTCTTAATTAAGAGGTCACTGGTGTCCATCTTCTCTCTATAGTGTTGGCATCAGTCACAGATGTTAATGTCTAGCATCTGGAAGTGGCCTCTCTTTATGTGACTACTCCAGCATCTTCTATACATCCATGTCAACTGCTGAGTCACCCTGTTATCAGACTTCAGGATTTCCTCGCTTGTATTCATAGCTTCTCCCTGAACACAAACATAAATTAAGCACATACACATTACGCAGTCAATTGGGACAGACCAGCGCACAATCTGGTGTAATCTTTTTTTTTTCCACTATAAACCTGCTGCAGTTTCTGAGTTTCGCAGAATATTGGTCATTGCCCGCCTTATTATTTAATGATAGAGGAATTAAAAGTTTAAGTCTCTACAGCACTTTAAATGTAAATTTGGCACCTTGGCTTTTTTACCCAATTATGATAATCCACTTCTTTGAAGAGGAAGACCATACATCTTCACCATGACTTTCTCTTTCCTTTTTTCCTTAGTTCCTGCATGTATTTGACACAAAGTTTAATCCATTTTAAGGTAGACTTTTACTTCCTCCAACAGCACATGTAAAATAGATTCAGCGCAGTGTTATGATGCAACCTGAGCTTACCAACATGTTCTTTGATAAGGAATTTGTTTCCTTACACCTGTATAAATTGACAAAGTACTGTTTGATATATCAGTCAGACTTATGCAAAAGGTTGTCATGCATTAGTCCACAAGGTTATTCTGGTTCATAAGCAGCAACATAAAATGGAGGTAATGGGATTAGAGGTTAAAAAAGAAAACTCTTGAAAGCATGATGGGCTCATGTAACAAAAATGGTAGGCACCCTGAGTCACCCCAGGCATGGTTTCATTAGTTATCAGTTGCTCCATCTAAGACTACAGACCACTACAGGGTCAGAAAAGGGCTACAGAGGGTTTTCTTTAGGTTTTGCGTTAAACTCTGTTTTGTACTGATATACATGTTTTTTTTAAAAAGTATGTTGCTTCTCTTGTTTGATTTAGTCTTGCATATAGTCTTCACGCCAACAAATAGTGGTGTTATTGACTTAAATTTCTTTTCTACCCCGTTTGAGGAAATATTGAAAGAAAGCCTTTTGTTCTACTACTCAAATTTTAATATCCACTTATTCTCATTATAAACTGATTTCAAAGCCAACCACTTTAAACTTTGTAGTTGCGGCTGAAGTAAAATAGAGGCATCACAAAAACATGACTGTACATTACTAGAGGCTGTACTTTTAAACTGGGCCAGGGTTGTGTGCGCGCATGTGTATGTGTGTTCCTGTCATCTAAATTCTTCACTTAACTCCCTGATTTCAAGTCTCCCACTGCAGTGTTAAATTTTTGCAAGGCAACATTGAGTTTTCAGTAGCTAGAAAGGCAGATGGGAGTGTGTTTGGAGTACTGAGGTGTGTGCCAGATCACTGTGGCAAGCCATAGAAGGTACTGATTGGTAAATAGTGCCATTTAGCAAAATCACGACTTGAAGTCATTTGTTATCATATCCACAGTACTGTGAAAAAGTCTAAAGCCACCCCTCGTTTCCTCATTTTTTTCCCCCAAGACAATAGGAAATAGGGGCAACATTTTACAGTATTTTAATGAAACATGTGCAAACATTAATTTTAATAAAGTTCAATGCAAAAACAGAATCGGTAAAATTCTAAAACTTGAAAGTCAATATTTGGTATGACTACCTTTATTCTTTAACACTGCCTGAATTCTCTTAGGCAAACTTGCTTGTCTTTAAGCAGTCTTCAGCAGTTTTACAGATGGCTGTAGACACGCATTGCTGTACCGCTCTCCTGACCTCCAACTTAAAATTGGTCCTTTGCTAAGTTATGTTATGTGTACTTTATTTGTTCATTTAATCTAATGATTGACCAGTGGGGAAGTGACTGCCACTAGGTTTGATGGGGGTTTTGTGAAGCTAAGGTTATTCGATGATGTTTAGTTGTGTGTTGGGTGAGATAGGCAGGACTGTTGGATTTCCATTTATCGCTTGGTAATGCCCCATTACTTTATCTGTGGGTTTAGATTCACACCCTTGCACAGATGGATATACATGCACTATTTTTTTCTAGTTAAAAAAAAAATCCATCCACATAGGAAAAAAATAAAGTTTAATGTATGCAGACATGTTTCCCTAAGTCTGCATGCGGGGATATTTAGTCCTTTCACTCTTTGTCTTACACGCATGCCCACACACACACACACACACACACACACACTGCTGTATCCCTGTGCTCTATGCTTTGCAGGAATGCAGTGTTTACATAGCTGGGCCTGGCCCAGATCAGTAATTTAGTCTCTCAGGTGTCTGCTGTGTGTCACTGGCAGTTATTTTATAGACCCCAGTATGGTCAGTATTCCAGCTAATGCTCCTGCACCTTGCTCAAATAACACTCAACTTTTTGTTTCTTAGACACGACACTTTTCAGTATTAATGTCATTTATTTTTGCAGAGAAATGTGTGGTAATGTCTGTAATAAAAAAAAAACAACTTTTCAACTAGCACTGTGATAAATGCTTGACTTCAGCATAAATATTTTGTACAAATGTGACGTGTATTCTTGCATATAACCTGTCACATGAGACTATGTGCTGTTAATGAGTGCCATACGGACTTTCGAACTGAACTTATCTTTCTCGCTTCTCCTGGAAGTGAATCTCCCTCAACCAGCTACATCATTGTAACAGCAATGTGCAGCATCAGTGGGCTCTTTTATATATGATGTCTCTCTCTGAACTTCAGCCCTCCCTTCTCCCTCTTTGATGTTCCCACTTAATGCACCTTGCTGTGACATGACAGTTCCTCTACTGTTGATGTATTACACCAATCTGTTTAACACATTGAGAAGCACTATTTTCTTAAAAACTCATTGGCGCAAATAGGGGGAAGATTGCTGGTGAGCACTGATGGCCCTTCATGTCCTCATGCTCTACTGGGCTCTAGAGCTCATAAATTAGACAAGAAATCTAATTTCCCTGTGGGGCTCTTGGGCTTTGAGTGCACACAGACACGCTGTTTCTTTTCAGGGGCAGTTGATTTCTATTCTTCTTGATGTAAATGGGCTGATAAGAGGACAGTTGGAACTGGATTGTGGCCTAGTTGCGTGCTGAGTCACTGCGGACAAGTAGTGTGTTCTTTCTGTCACATCGGCTCTGGGAATTTTTCAGCGGTGCACATGACAGGCCTGTTTTGGAGTCGACTCCTCGCAACTGGAGATGGTGTTTTTGTGAGCGGGAGTTTATTACAAGTGTTGAATTGTGTTCGTCCCAAGTCTCTCGAGGGTCAAAGAAAGTACCACACACGTTTGAACAATGTTATCATAGAAAACAGCTGGAAAACCAGACTGGAAGCAGCTGTGATAAGGAGAGTAATTGCCATATAGGGCATCATCATATGTCACTAAGCTCTGCTGCCTACCAGGTTTTTTTTACCTTCTTTTTGAAAGGACTTTTTTTTTGTCCTTATCACTGACATTCTGTTACCCCAGCTTTAAGAATCCTGTGTCACGCCATTGTGTAACTTATCCACATTTCTCTTTGTTCTTGTTAAAATTCAGAGTTACTCTTGCGGTATAGACTCAGATTCTGTTTGTGTGTTCACTGTTTAATGTTGTTTATAAGGTGATCCTCTACAGGTATTTTTATTGTCAAGTACTTTTTCATAAATATGAAGCGGTAAAATATAATAAGCTGCCTCCTTAATGAGGCATACTGTGGACCACAGGTGTAGTGCTGCCGGAGCACATCAGAACGACGATAAATAAAACACGCAAGAATATACCTTAAAAATTGCCGGTAGATGCCAGCTGCCTTCAAACAGCACAGTGGATTATTTTCCTTCTCTTCTCTAAAAGTCTTCTGACCAGAAGAATGACTGCAGTCAGCTGCATTCCAAGACGGTGGAGTTGGAGCCCATCTGACTGCAGGAGAGGAGACTCTTCGGAGATATCAAAGACTGCCACAACAGCGACCTGGCCAGTGAGCCAGAAAGTAGAGAAAACATGAGATGGGAAGGGCTGGGGCTAGCTGGTTAGCAGTGATTGAACCCTCTGAAGAGGGAGTTGTCTACTAGTAAACTGATAGCAGATGGTGCCTTTCTTTCGGAGAGATTAAAAGTGTAAATGTAAAACGAGCTGCCAAATACACTTTGGCAACTGTTAATATGCTAGGGCGGGCTCCCTAAAGTATATATGTGTAGAGAAACACTGCTCTTAACATTTCTTCTTCTGTAGTGCAAAGAAGTTTGGTACAGGTATAGAACACTGAGGTCAGGAACATGCTCATGTGTTTCAGTACAATGAAACATTCGGAGGGGGTGTGTTTCTAAAAGCTGCCAAGTGGCCAACTCTGCTAATTACAGGGTCTTCTTCTGAAACCTGGCGTATGCCATCAGTCAATTTGACAATAATAAAAAGACGTGATTGACTGGTTGGTTTCTCTTCACAGTTTTCAGTGATGAGCTACATGTCAAGGCTGAGCATTTAGAACATTCTTCTTGCATAACTTTTATGAACCAGCCACTTGAATATAGTCTGAACCTTATCAGATTGTGCCAAGCAAACCCTGTTTTATAGCCTAGCAGGTACTGCAGTTTTTAAGAAGATAGTCATTTAAGGGTTTAAAATAAAATGAAAAGGTTCTTAGTCAGCAAGAATTATTTTCTACAGTTTTAGTTGGTCACTGCTTTCTGGAGGTCAGCTTATGTCTTTATTACATTTCCCTGTTTTCCCTAGAATCAGAATTTATGGAAAAATGACACTGCAGCAGCAGCACACCTTTAAATAATCCTACTTATCGCAGATGTCTGAAGCAACCTAAGGGCTCACATTTTCTGTTTGATAAAGACTCCACCCACAACTTGTGTGAGTTGGTGGTTTGTTAGCGTCATGTGGCTCCAGCCGGCTCTCTGTCCTTTTGGTAGGAATGGTTGGAATCTTATCCAGCGAGTTGGGCCTGTTTTTCTGTTTATCATCACACTGTCTCTGGCTTGCTGTTAGTTAACAGCACAGAAACATGCTTGTGTCAGACATTGCTTAAGTCCAGTACAAAAGAATTTGAAAAATTGGGAGGAGAAAAAGAAGGGAGGAAATCATGGATTTGATGGCTTGTTACAGTTAAATGAGTGTAATGCTAGTCTTGGGATGGACTAGGATTTCTTAATTTCTTAAAATAGGGATGTAATTCGTAAGCAATTTCCTTAACCAGTTTGTAGTCCGATACAATCGGTGATTGATTGATAAACTGAGAAAAAAGTCCTATCTTTTAACTGTCTTGGGGCGTGTGTGTATAATGTTGGCACTTTTCCTGTAGCAGAGCTAGTTGAACAGGTTGGAGTGATACTGCAGCACACCTCTGCAGCACCTGTCGTCAGGTGCTCTGGGAGGTGCATGAAGGCGGGATTAAGGCTAGAAATCAGAGAGTGCTGTACTTCCTGGAAATGTGACCACACCCGCATACGTCCCTGTTTTCACCCCATATTGTTCGTACTGGTGAATGCAAATTCCTCTGGACAGTCAAACCATGCTGGCCTTGATATTTGAATTGATTTAAAATGTAAGAATCATGTTCACTTTGGATGGGACTTACATGAGGCTGATGTGCTTTTAGCCTGGTTGAATACCACTCTTGAGCATGCTCCCTCCGCTTTTATCCCCCCTGCTCATCTGAACAGTGTAAACATGATATCTGAGGTGATTGGTGTCAGATGACCTTTTGGTTGCTGCGGCAACAAGGTCCTGAATTCCAAGGCACCGGTCATCTCCAGGGGCATGGCTGATTGCTAAATAAAATCTTCTCGGACACACTCAGGCTTGGAAAGCAGTAGATAAACAGTGGTGGGGAGAGCAGAGCCTTTTAGTCTCATGATTTTGCAGGCAGATAACTTTGTTTGGCTGTCTGAATATGGACAGACCACATTCCTGCCATCTCTGCATAGATGGCAAGGTACTACACCCTGCACACATCTAGATGAAGTTGGGTTTTTGTCACTCTCGCTAGCTTTGTGAATATTTTATGTTATTTTGTAGTACAGGAATATTTATTCCTGTAGCGCTACCACAATAGGTAAAATATTCAGATATTGGGCTAATTAGTGGAGTATTTTGATTAGTTAAATGTTCAGTATTGGGGCAAACATTAATATTAGTCAGTCTATATGATTGCAGAGTGGAACTGAATTTTTCTTGAGGTGGCTGCTATTTCTTTATTGACTGGCTACTTTTTTTTGGCTAAACATAGAAAAGTTTTCAATGTTTTTTTTTTTTACAGTATTTTCTGTTTTGGGGAGTGCTACTTTGTGTTCTGTATTTTTACTGCTTTTATTCTTTTCCTAATCACATGCCTTATTCGACAACTCTGAATAGAAATGTACTATATAGACAAAATTATTGGGCCACATCTCTCATCACTGAATCAATGAATTCGAGTGTTTCATACAGTCCTGTTACAACAGGTGTATAAAATAGCCATGTAGTCTGTCTTTACAAACATTTGTGAAAAAATAGGTCTTTCTAAAGAGCTCACTGAATTTGAGGATGCTACCGTTGCAACAAGGTGGTGAACTTTCTTCTCTCCAAATACTCCATGATCAACTGTACATGATATTATTGCAAAGTGGAAGAGTACCCACAGCAGTACAGACCACGTTAAGTTACAAAGTGGGGTCGCTGAGTGCTGAGGCACAGAGTGTGTAAAAGTTGGCAACGCTCTGCTAATTCAGTAACTGCAGAATTTTAAACCTCCTCTGGCACATCAGAGGAGGTGTTAAATCGGTGTGAAAATCTGTGCACTGAGCTTCATGGTATAGGTTTCCATGGTTGAGGAGCTGTATGCAAGTGTTGAATAGACTGATGTAAAACATGCTCCACTGGATTCTGAAGCAGTGGAAACATGTTCTGTGGAGTGCTGAATCATGCTTCTCTATTTAGCGAATCTGAGTTTTGGGAATTCCTGGAGAACGTTATCTATCTGACTGCATTGTGCTAACTGTCACATTTGATGGAGGAGGGATAATGCTCTAGGGTTGTTTGTCTGGGGTTGACCTGGGTCCCTTAGTTCCAGTGAAGGAAAATCTTAATGCTTCAGGTTATCAAGACTATTCTGTTTCCAACTTTGTTAGAAGAGTTTGGGAAAGGCCCTTGTCTGTTCAAGCATGACTGTGCCCCAGTGCACAAAGCAAGGTCCGTAAAGGCATGGCTGGATGAATTTGTCATAGAAGAACTTGACTAATACACACAGAGCTCTGACCTCAACACCATCAAACCTCTTTGGGATGAACTATAATGGAAAATATGAGCCTGGCCCTCAGGTCCAACATCGGTGTTTGACCTCACAAATGCGCTTTTGGATGAATGAACAAATTTCCCACAGACACACTCCAAAATCTTGTAGAAAGCCTTCCCAGAAGAGTGGAAGCTGTTATAGCTGGAAAGAGGGGACCAATTCCATATTAATGCCTGTGGATTTAGAATGGGATGTCATGAAAGCTCCTGTAGGTATAATGTGTAGGTGGCCCAATACTTTTGTCTATTTTGTGCATTATGTGCTTTCCTGCACCTTTGTTCCCCATAGAGGGGCTGGTTTCTCACTGTGTTGTTAGTTTAGCCATTATACCTATGGGATTTTTTTTATCTATTAATCTTTAGCGAAGAGGGTTTATTATTACTAAAGCTACTTAGCTTAATTTCTGAATTTTACAAATATGGTAATTCAAGTATACCGACTATAGGCAGTGCTATAAAGTAAGCTATGCTTTGCTGCCTGTGTTTACTTTAAGGAGTTGAAAGGAAGCAGATAAATATGGGAACTCATTAAAGTTTCCACCGGAAAACGGTTGCAGGAAAGGTAGTTTGATTTGAATGCAGTTTTAAACAAATGATGTCATACTTTGCTCTCCATTGTAAACTGGAGGAGAGGAAAATGTGTTCTTTTGTTCTCCAAGTAGCCAGACTCTTGACCACAGGGTGGGTGGGTGTGTGTGTGTGTGCGTGTGTGTGTGTACGTGTGTGTGTGTGTGTACGTGTATGCGCCGGTGCTGGCAACTGTACATTGGCATACATGCTTTTGTGTGGTCTAAATACAGCTCTTTAATGTTGCCTAAATCATTGAGCCCGAGAAGGCACAAACAAGGTCATAAAAGATATTTTGTTTTGCTGTCCTAAACATAGACCAGCTTTATATTTTGATACCATTTTCCAAAGGCGATTGTGCCTTGTTGGATTTGAGTCAGCAATGGATCTGTATTCAGCTACTGTTTGCTAATGAAATGTCAACCCAAGGCAATTTTTTTTAGTCCTTAACACATGTGCCTTGGCTACGTGTCACCGTTCTCAGGGGAGGTTTATTAAGAGCACATAGTCTCTTAGATGTAGCTGAATATATGTAGGGAAATCGCCCATTCAGACTGTGATCCAGGCTTAACCTCCACTTGGTTTTTGGCAGCTAGAAGGCAAAACGCACACACATCTGCACATTTCCCATCTGCCTGACACTTAGATGAATTAGGGCAGACACAGGAAGAGAGGCTAGTCAGAGGTTTTTTTTTTTAAGTGTGTGTTTGTGTGTATCTGCTCATCTGGTCCATTTTTGATGTGTCTCTGCCCTGCTAAGTGCCAGCTGTACAGGGAGGTATTTCAATCTACCTGACGCTCAGCAACTTCGCCTAGGTTAACCACAGAGCCCATCACTCTATTTATAGTAGAATGAGTGACAGGCAGAGGACAGCGTAGGTCTAATTGAAATAATTGAAGGAGAGCATGTTCATCAGTGATTGTATGGTAGTTGTATAACTGAAGTTGTTTTCTTAAAATAAAAGGCTCTCCTTTTGAAATTTGACACTTGTAAAAACTTAAGTTCCAATTAGAGAGAAATGGCTTTAGTGTTGTCTTTATTAACATCAGCCCCTGACATTAACGTATTGTATTAGGTGATCTGTTGTTTTGGAAAAAATTCTCCAGTTTTTCCAACTGGAAACTGGCAACAAATGATATGATCTGTAGATTGCATTTTTATGAACGCTGCGATTCTTTGTGAGTTTTCATGCTTGGCTGCGAGTACACAGACCAGCCCAACTCCACCAATACCACAATGCCTCAGCCTGGTAAAACACATTGTAGCCACTCTTCCTTCTGTGCTTGAATATAATTAAGATTCAAATAAACTTCTAATTTTTAAAACTATTTTTAAAATAACATTACAAGCTGAGGTCAGGCAGTTCTTAGGCTGAAGTTGTGGGAACCAGAAAGAGAAATTACCTCATGCTTCCCTCATTAGCATTTTAGCTCACACCCACTTTAGCTTCATTTTGCTCTTTCTCTCCTGGGAACCGTCTGTTTCCTTGACTGAGTGAACAGAATATACATGGGCCATAAAATCTGGGCGTGTATAGTTTTATTTGTCGGCCATGGTCAGCCTCAACCAGGCTTATAGATAGCCCTGAGGCGGTAAAGAGAAAACTGGTGGGGCTTTTCTACCAACCAAGCCCCCCTTTCTTCCCTCCTCTCCCCTGAGACTCATTCCAATGTTGAAATACAAATCAGTCCTCTTCTCTGTTGCTCTAAACTCCTCCTCCTTTCATCTCCCTCATTCTCTATCTCTGTGTTTAGCCACCTCATCCTGCCCTCCATCTTTTCACCAAGCCTGTATTCCGAGGAATCTAATTACATCACATGAGGGTATACCTGGTATAATTCTACAACTCTAGTCTGACAGCCCTTTCCTGCCTTAAACACTTTCTTTAATTTCTCCTTTGTATACTTCCTCTTCCATGTTGCCCACCCCCCCATGAACATTTGTTCTCAGGCGTGTTACTCTGTCTTGGGTAAGTGTCATCGACTTGCCCCTCCTCTGTTGTCCCTGGGTGCCTCTCTTTTATTGCGTTCCCACACCAAACAGATGCTGTGTTGACACTGTTCTTGCGGGCTGTCACATTTTCTGACTTGCAGCAGGTGAACCTTAAATGAGAACGAGTCCAAAACAAGACACTGGATGCATAGTTGGATGCACAGGGGGCTATGATGATATTGCGTAACGGGTTTTGCTAGTCGATACTATGGAATTTGCGTTATGTTGCTTTGATAGTTTATCCAAGAAACAGGCAAAACTTAAGTCCAATAACTGACTTTCATTTTCTTGGACTGTGAGAAAACTAAGTCCTAAGCCTTGAATACCACCAATAGAGGTAATGTACTAATCAATTTTTAACTTAAAAGAAGCAACAGCATTGTTGGAGTGTATTTTATATTTGACAGCAATATTGTAGGGGTAGATGAGGTGGTTTATACTCAGTGTTTGTCTCTTTGTGTTTGTTAGACATCGCTGAATGAATTGTTATGCTGTCAGGATCCTCCAACACAACGTGCCAGATATTACCTTCATATTTCATTTTGGAAGAATTGTTGTATCCTGTCAGTCAGTCCCCCTGTCTAATCAGCCCAAAGTGGACTGTCAATATACAGCTGCTACCAATCATTCTGATTTTCTGTTTTAGGGGGAAGTGTGCTGTCAAACCACAGGGATTGATAGATTGAATTCTCTTTGTGTTAGATGAGAGGTTATATAGATAAATGAAAGGTATAAATCTCAAGTCAGAATTCGTCAGCAACGTTTAGGACTAAAATGCTTTCTAATACACAGGAGAAAGCCGTGGCAAGAAACTGATGCACATCTGTCAGCAGTTTCATTTAAGATTTTGGCTCTGATGGCAGGCAGATAAAAACTAACACCTTACGTTTTTTTACTGCGACTAATGCGCATATGTGGGCTGGAAAATACATTTGAAATTTGCTCATAATGAAGTTTATGAGACAATGTCTAAATTCTGTCACAACAGTTACAGAAATGTCCTTTTCTGTGTATATTATACAGAACACCATTTGAAACCATGAAAGGAAGCCTAATGAATTCTATTCTTCCCTAATGTAGAACTGTCGAATGTCTAAATTGGATTGGCTTCATTGATTTTTAATATAGGCCTACTTTTGTATTATTTGGAAAATGTAAATAATGAATTGAGAGTTGGGAGGGTGCTTGCTAATGGCATATAGGGGGGTTCTCAGATGAAAAATCGCAAATAGATTGGGTCACTTTCTCTGTATTTAAAACCAAGCCTTTATTTTATTTCATACGTCATGCTTCGCTTGTACTTCATTCCAAGTGGGAGTACAGACACTGAGCGAAATCCACTCTGAAGTTCACCAACAACCATCTTACAGCAGTGCATAACTTATCAGTTTTTCCCCTTTGGGCCACCTGTTCAGAAGGACAGACATTTACTGACCCCCACCCAACAAAGTCAATTTAGTTACTTTATACACAGCCATCCATCCATCCATCCCTCCCTACCTCCGCTTATCCAATTCAGAGTTTCGGGGGGGCGCTGGAGCCGATCCCAGCTGTCATAAAGGCGGGATACACCCTGGACAGGTCGCCAGTCCGTCGCAGAGCCAACACGAAGAGACGGACAACCATTCACGCTCACATTCCCACCTACGGTCAGTTTAGAATTGCCGGACAACCAAACCCCTTTGCATGTCTTTGCACTGTGGGAGGAAGCTGGTGCACCTGGAGAGAACCCATGCAAGCATGGGGAGAACACGCAAACTCCACATAGAAGGGCCTAAGCTGGCTGGCTGCTGGATTCAGAACTGGACCCTATTGCTGTGAGGCAACTGTGCTAACCACAGTACCACCACACTGTCCTATTCTGCTAGTGTAATCCGTAATAATATAGAATATTTCATGAGATGCATAATTTATATTATAAATCTATATTAGAAATAATGGCGGTACTGAAAAGGGGAATCTTAAGCATCGCAGGCTGCATCAATGCGACAAGTAGTTACATTTCTAGGGAGTTACTGCTTATGATTTCAGATGGGTATCCAGTTACAGAGTAACTACTTCCTGGATTTAACAGAAGCGTAAATGCCACTATGGCCTTTTGGGGCCAGCCCGAATGTGATTGTTCAGTACTACTAATGTGCAGATCACACTTGAATCTTCATCTTTTACCTGTTCACAACTTGGTAGAGCTCCCCTTTAGAACGCATAGGTCTTGCTTCAGCACAAACTCCTTTTCAGGCTCATATTCATCCATTCTTCATCCACTCTTTGTTCACATACTTGTAGAAAATAGAACTAAATGCAACACGCTCATGCACCTTTTGTGTGTAACCGAAGTATGGTAGAGGTGGTGGGCTGCGTGAACCTTGGTAAAACAATAAAGTAAAACTTCATCACAGAGTACTGCTGTAAGACAGTGCGCACCGTGACATTGATGAAATGCATCATGAGAGAGTTTCTAAGGATTCTTGCTGTAATCTCTCTGCTTGAGAGAGAGGGTGTATTTGTGTGATTGATATGCTGCATGCTCACTTGTGTCAGATGCGAGTGCTCGTTTGTAATAATGACTCCCTCCCACTGCTCAAAGAGGAGGAGTGTAAACATACTCAAACTCTCTTGCTCATCGTTCTCTCCCTCTGTTCCTCGATCTATTGCTCTGCTTCAGTTATATTGTGTGTAAGAGCCCTACAACGTGCTTGCAGAGTTGTATTCACTTATATTCTGCCCTTCTGCTGTAATAAAATCAGTGTTAGAGTTTCAGGGGTGGTCTCGTTTTCAGTCTTATTTTCAAAGTCAATAGAATAAGGCCTATACCTGCGGGACTGTCTGGTTTCTTCTTCAAACCATTTTCTTTTTCTTAAGGCAATTTATTTAGCAAGTTTCTAAAGACTGTAATAAGAATTTTTGTGCAGGTTTAATCTTCATCCTACAATCTCGTTACAAAGTCCCCCTGTCAAATCTTTTCTTCCAGTACTTCATCACTTTGTCGCAGTCAGCAGACATCAAAACTGTTACGATCCTCATACTTGGTGCGAGTCAATTCAACGCAATAAACTTGGTCAGTACGCAGCAGACAGGTAGAAAAATACACCACTCTTTCTTATTTCAGTTTTTAGTTCTACCCCTGTAAACATTGAGTATAGCAAAGTGAGTGCTGTGACTGGCGCAGCACCTCTATAAAGCTCCACAGCCCCATAGGCAGCATGTTAATGTAGACGCTGTGCTCTGCCGCCCTTGTTTTAATCACAACCATATGCCTTGCATTCCTGCCTCTGGTACCTGGACCCTCAGCCTGCCCACAGTCTGCAATGTGTAATGTGACAGCCACTCTGCTCACAAGTTTGTTGCATTACTTGGCTGAAACACTTCAAATTGACAGATTGCTTTTAAATATTATATTTCAGTTTACACTTGAGTTCATATCACACCTGAGGAGGCAGGAGAACGGCCTTTGTACAAGGCAGCTTGTGGTTGGACTGTGAGAACAAAAGAAACAAAAGAATATTTAGAATTTCCTGATATCATAATGTTTATCTCACCTTCTACACAATTGGAAATCTGCTTGCCTCTGTCTGCCTTCCTGTTGTTTGTTTGTCATGTAGTTTAGCCAGCTAGTGTACTAGTGGGGCTACCGGATGGTGGTGTGGTTAGGGCACATACCTGAAGAGTACTAACACTGTCAAGACATTGAGTAGATGTCTAGCTAGCCTTGTCTTTGCTGCAGTTCACTCCCTGCTCTCTTTGCTATATTTAAGTTTTTTCAATTCAATTCAATTTATATAGCACCAATTCACAACAAAAGTCGCCTCAAGGCACTTCACATTGTAAGGTAAAGATCCTACAGTGTTAGAGAGAAAACCTCAACAATCAGATGATCCCCTATAAGCAAGCACTCGGCGGCCGTGGGAAGGAAGAACTCCCTTTTAACAGGAAGAGACCTCTGGCAGAACCAGGCTCAGGGAGGGGCAGCCATCTGCCTCAACTGGTTGTGGGTGAGGGGATAGAGAAGAGAGAAAGGAGAGCAAAGAGAGACACAGACTATGGGAGAGAGAAGGCATTCTGTATCTGTATGGTGGAGAGTGTTATGAGGATTAGTGACATTTATACTTCACCTGTCATGGATGTCTGATTTTATTCATGCAGCAGTAGCAAATAAATGCATGGGGAGTGAAAAGAGATGGGTGGAAAAGAAATGCTCAGCATATAAGAAGCCCCCCAGCAGTCTAAACCTATTGCAGCATAACTAAGCCCTAACTATAAGCTTTATCAAAAAGGAAAGTTTTAAGTCTAATCTTAAATGTGGAGAGGGTGTCTACCTTCCGAACACAAACTGGGAGCTGGTTCCACAGGAGAGGGGCCTGATAGCTGAGGGCTCTGCCTCTCATTCTACTTTTAAGAACTTTAGGAACCACAAGTAGGCCTGCACTCTGAGAGCAAAGTTCTTTATTGGGAAAATATGGTACAGAGAAGCCAATATTGGGGAAATATGATCTCTCTTTCTAGTCCCTGTTAGTACTCTCGCTGCAGCATTTTGGATCAACTGAAGGCATTTTAGGGAGCTTTTAGAACAGCCAGATAGCAATGAATTACAATAATCAAGCCTAGGAGTAATAAATGCATGAACTAGTTTTTAGCATCACTCTGAGACAGGATCTTTCTAATTTTGGCAATATTGCGAAGATGATAAAAGGCAGTCCTACAGATTTGTTTAATGTGAGCACTTAAGGACATATCCTGATCAAAAATGACTCCAGGATTCCTCAGAGTGTCACTGGAGGCCAAAGTAATGCCATCCAGAGTAAGTATCTGGTTAGAAAGAGTGTTTCTAAGGTTTTTAGGGCCAAATACAATAACCTGTATGTTCTGTCTGTCTTTACTGCTTGTATCTATAAAGGGCATTTAGGAAAAGCACCTGTTGGTGGTACTAGATGAAAAGTCAGAGGATCGAGCAAATCGCTATCAAGTTTTAATTGCAATTCATCTAATAGATTTTGAGGTATTACTATCTGGGTCAAAGTAGTGGACTGTAAATCTAAGGCTTCTTGCATGGACATGCTGTATGAGGAGCCATGGATTTGCTTTGATTTGGAGTGTGTACAGAAAGATTGTTAGCAAAAAACTGTCACTAAACAATAAAGTTTTTGTTATAATGTTTATTTGGATAACTGGATAGCTAGACCCTGTTGCCCTGACAGAACTTTGTTATCTCCTAGACAAAAGTTGGGAGATATTATGTTTTTGACCAAATGCGTAAACCACCACATATATATGTACAGTAATCATGAGGAAAAATCTGACCTTTTTGGCACATCAGCTTGTTTCTTGAGTTCACCCCAATTTGATCTGGGTTATCCCACAAAGAGATATTGTCTTTTGCTGGTGAAAGGTGTCGCATCTATTTTTCTGGAAGTTCCTCCTCTTCTTCTAAAGTATTGCTGAATATTGGTGAATGTGCTTTCTCATTATGTATTGAGAGGACTCCAGATGCTTGTATTCAGTGTTACCCAAGCATACTGGGCATAGCGTTGAATGTCGTTCTGTTTGGGACTGATTGGCTGATAAATTGCTGCTCTGTAAGACTTAATTAGAAGGTGAGGTTATTTGAGGACTCGGTTGCACCCCGCTACTGTGGCAGGCAGATGGTGACTTGGTGCTTGTCTCACTTGACATTACCTGTGACTTATGCATAATCACTGTCTCTGCCTTTCTTTTTCACCTGCTCTCTTTTTATCTGTCCTACAGGTCGTCTCCTCCCCTCTAGTCACTTTAGCTCAATAACTCATCTTTGTCTGAAGTTTCACACTTTTTCCTTGCTTTTTGTTCTGAGGCTATGATGGATTGCTTTAACGAGTCTAATAGCGTTGCATTCATCATGCCTGCAGACTGATTTGACAAATGTAATTTTCTTTTTTACTCTATCAATAAACTAGTTTTAATCTTTATCTGAGTTTCCATCTATCCTATATAACAACTAAAAGGAGTAGACATGGCCCAAACGTATTTTTGTATTTGACCTTTTCTTTGATTTGATGCTTTGTATCTGCGAAACCGAGGGATTGCAATAAGAAACAGTTTTATAAGCTTGGATGTAAAATGAGGCTGGTAGGGTTCATTTTGGCAGAGTAAAACAGAACAAATGAAAAGGAAAAAAGATTGAATGCGATGTATGTGGTTGGACCTGCTCAGTTGGATTGTGGGTGGTCTGATGTCATCATCTACACATGCGGCCAGTTTCTGTCTGCACATTGCACAGTCCAGCTTCAGTTTCAGTGCGCATACATGTGTTTTAATTCCTCTGCTTATTCTTTGATCTTACATCTACTGTTAAGGCACTTGGAGAGCACTTTCAAAGCCTTTCTCCTCTCCTCCTTGGAACTCTGGAAACAACTAGCTGTACAAACAACAGATGTGGTCTCTGATCCCAGGCCACCACTTCCATTTTCAAAGAATGGTATGTTCCCAACCTTTGACATAACTTAACAAAGGAGATATATTAAAAGAACATTAATGGTTTTGTGTTCAAGCTGCAAACCCTCAGGCCACGTGATGCTCTTCGTATTTGAAATAATTTCTCTGATTTTTGGTGCTTTTACAGTGATAAAGTCATGCCAATCACCCTTCCCGCTGAGAAAATATGACAACTGAGCATGCTTATGCGTGCATGTTTTTACACACTCACAGCAAGCGTCCCATACAGGTTTAGTACACACTAGACTTGCTGAGGAGACAGGAAAACTGCCTGATCTCTGCCTGGATTCCCACACATCACAAAAACAAACAATCTTTTCTCGACAAGATCAAGTGAAGGTAAGACCAACCTTTGCCTCTTTTCCCTGAAAGATGCCTTACCAGCTGTTAAACAATTATTAGAAAGTCGTTGTTTCTTCCTCAAACCGTCAGAGTTGTAATAGCTGGCCTAAGGTGGGACATTTTTTCCATTTACTTGCTACTTATGGGACTTTCTCAATATTGTGTAGAGCCAAGTGCTATTCTGCTAAGAGGAGTTTTTGTTCTTTGTGTTTATTGTGCACTTCAAGGCGAGGTGGGAATGTTTTAGAAATAAAGGCCTCGCTGTAATATATTCTTTATGAGAGCCTTATTGCTTGTCATAATGCTGAAGTTGATATAACTGTTAAGGAGGGCTATAAATGTCCAGAGAGGTAGACGAATGCTTGCTTCACCTACTTATATTTATGAGAATATTTTTGTGGAAATGCTCAAGTACAAAGAAGGTGCAACCAGCCTCCCATAGCCTGTACTGAATTGTTCATAGCATGTAACCTTCTGTTATTTCTGTTTTGGAACAGTTTGCCGAATTAGTTTTTAAATGTCTGTTTGGGTTTCAGATTTAAAAGAAGTGTTATGAAAAATAGTGCAGTGCATTCAGGAGGGCTGTTTCTTTACTAGCTCCGCCTGTTTCTCAGTTCACTAGCTTCTAGAGTAAAATGTAAACCATTGCTGAGAGGTCTAGTAGCTTCCTTCTTAGAAAAGTGGCATTTTGTTGTGCTTTTAAGCTCAAACCATATTCCTTGTAAAAACAGTTGCTTTATCTTGCAAAGAGGATGCTGTTATTCGCCCTTCCCATGATAATTTTATTGTTTAATAGCATGATGACATGCAGTTTTTAATAAAAGGTTTTCTTTCTTACAAAATAAAATGTATTGCCATCATTATTATGTTAGGGAACATGAGACCAGAGATCTCACATATAGACTTTGCTTGGGCAGGCTGCGCAGGTATATCTGGTGACTCATTTTGTGTCTTTTATTTTTATTTTTCATCCTCCGGTGAGAATGATGCCAACATTTAGTTGCTGCTAACCAGCTAGTCCTGGCCCTCTCTGTCACCTCTTTACACAAGCTTGCTGGCTGTTGTAGAAGATCTTAAAATCATTTGGCTGCTTCCCTAGAGAGGATCTTATCGTTCATGTCACAAGTAGAAGTTAAATCTGTCCAGTAAAACCAAATTAACATAACTGACACTCCAATCACAGAAGCTGGCTAAATGATTTTTACCAGTGGTAGGTGCAGCAGCAGGGAGCCATATGGTGGCTCAGCATTCCTGGATTCATTGGACCAACAGAAGGGAAGAAAATGGAAAAATAAATGTGAGGTCCGATGAGCAAGGGTTACCAGGTGTGTCGGTTAATATTTCTGTCAATTCCTACACACACTTTGAAAGATCTAGGTAAAAAGGGCCATTAACACTTTAGTCTTGCTGCATTTTCTTTTTCATCATAGCATGTTGTAGTCATCTTTACTTTGCTGTGCTTCCATGTGTTCTTTTTGATGACTGTGTCTAGGCAGAGCATGGCTTATTATTCCAGCTGTGTGTGCGGCTGCAGTATTGGCAGTTGCTCAGCACATTCAGTCAAGCTGAGGTCAGATGCAGGGTACCACTACCATCCATACAACTCAAAGCTGTTTTGGGGTGTGTGTGTGTGTGTGTGTGTGTGTGTGTGTGTGTGTGTGTGTGTGTGTGTGTGTGTGTGTGTTTGCCTGTGTAAAAGAG
>VUQH01038205.1:0-18992 GCA_015106775.1 Etroplus canarensis | reverse complement strand
AGCTGTTTTGTGGTGTGTGTGTGTGTGTGTGTGTGTGTGTGTGTGTGTGTGTGTGTGTGTGTGTCCTGCTGTAAGGTGATACTGTAATTGATCTCATTGCAGAGGTCTTGCTCCTCTTTGCTTTATGGCAATGTGATTACTTAGGAACCTCATGAGATGGGTGATGTAATGCAAAAGGATATGTGGTCAATATGAAGCTTGATTGTGTTGTGGTAGAAAGGGTTGAGTTGGCATTAACTTGATGTTAATGCTCCATGCTGAAGCTCATGGCTCATTTAATAGGGGCTAAGTGGGTGTGTTTGTGATCTGTTGTAGTATTACACATTAGCGCTCCCGTTCAACCACACCCACAAATAAAACAGTCCTTCCTTATCTCCAACTCTTCTTTAGTTCTGCGCAGACTTTTTACTGTTTTGAAACAGATTAATGTATGAAGATCATTTGTGGTTGAGACAATGCCATGGCCATAAAAATAATTGAAGTACTCAGGATAGTACAGTTGTGTAAGCTGTTTTTGACATTTCACAGGTGTAATTGGGTATAAAAATTATTTGAAACACATTTAGTTCAGTGCAAGCCCATTACAGACTTTGGTTAGGTCAACACTGAAAAAGGAACTTCGGTTTCACAAACATTTTTATATTGCGTCACAGGTCTTTATTTTACCCGGCTGTAAGTTTTTAGGCTGTTTGCGCTTATTTGTAATATTTATTTTTACTGCAACTAAATCATAACAGCTCCAGAATGAAAATTCTGCTTCTCCTGACCCCAAAATGTAATTAGAATAGTAAAGAGCAGATATGTCATGCTATATTAAAAGAATTTCTTCCCATTTTTAAAGACCAATTATAGAGCCTCATTAGCAAAGCAGTGACTGGGGTTGATTTTCTGTAAGGACAGAGTTTGTACAACTTCACTCACCTCCCGCAGAGTGGACAGAGCTACACTCATGGCACAAGAGTACATGGGCACAGTCTTTTGTAGCCTACTCCTTGCTAGTGGTGTTGAAATTTTCCAACTGAGCACTGTAAGTCCAACAAGTGCTGAGATTGCTGAGGTGTGTCTGCAAGTGACTGCTATTAGCATACGCATATCAAACCTTGAAAAGTTATTTATTTGCCCATTTAAATTCTTGAGCAGACAGACCACTATAGGAGCAAAATGAAACAACACAAATTGAACAAATTGCCTCCCATGAACAACCTTTATGATCATATTCATTTGTTGTTCATGTTGTGGAACATGTAGTGGCCAGGAACATGTATGCAGCTGACATGGGAAACTGTGGTCAGCAGCAGGTTAATTTGCACAGACACAAAAAGAGCATACTTTTTTGTTTATGTCTGTGTGTTTACAAGTTTGAATCCAGTTTACACTCATTTGTGAGCATTGAATCCTCTCCCAGTGTTGAAATTGTGGAGCGGTAAGCTGGGAGAACGAGATCAGATTTGCCAAACACAACCTGTGTCTTTTTGTCCTGATTTGGTTGGCTGTAGCCTTCGGTTCCTCCCATTAGCACACTTAGATTTCCTTGAGATTGCCAGAGAGGGAATTAGCTCCTCACGTAATTAAGGACCAATTAGTTTAACGGTTTGTTTAGAATACCTTATCTCTTCACTGGCTCGGCCATCACGTGCATTCCTGTTGTCTGCTTCAGGGGTTTTGCCGTGTATATGAAAATGCTGCAGTAAAATGTGAAATCTGAAAAACTAATTTTTAAAAAAAATTTAGGGCAGAAGAAAATATTTCAGACAGAACCCCAGTGCAGAGCTACTCTAGTTAGCAAGTTGGGTCTTCTTAAAGAACCTGATCTGTGCCTTTTGTGCTGTTGCCACTAAATCTCCAAATGGACTTAAGCATAGCAAAGGCTTTTTTGACTTTTTGATGATGATGATGCTCTCTTTGTCAAGCCTGGTTTATGGCCACCACAATGGTTGGTTGTCACGTGCCAGCTGTGACCTTACCACCTCCCCCTCACTGTTAATACTACTGCTTCTGAATGATAGGTGTTGCCACTTATTCTCTCTGATACTGTAGGGTCTTTACCTTACAGTTTAGTTCTTACAGTTAGAGTTATTTATGTGACATATGGAAATTCGTAAAGACAGGTTTATTTATTTATTTTATCATATATCTTACCTCTCAAATTTATATCTTTTGCCTTTCAAATTTATATTTATTTATATATGACTGAGCATCTGTAACAAAATACAATTTCTCCCCTTGTGATTAGTGAAGTATTCAGATTCTGACTTTGATTACAGTATAATCACCTTGAGGCAACTTATATTATGAATTGGTGCTATATAAATAAAATTGAAGTGAATTGAAATTAGAAGAAACTGCTGCGTCAGTGCTGCTATAGGAGTGAAAGAGGTCGAAACATGAAGCAAAGCAGTCACAGCAGAGTTTTTTCGAATTTTTCATCTAATTTGTCATCTTTTCAAACCATTGCAGCATCTCCCTCTGTATAACCAGAGACTCTCTGATAAATCAATGAAATGGCAGTAAAGACTGATGTGATCTCACACTTGTGCCTTCAAGGTTACAAAAACTTGAGGGTACATGATGAGCGAAAATGATGCCAAAGCATGGTGCAGCAGCAGTTGTCACGTCATTTTTGGCATGTAAGATTAACAGTGCATAAGCCAGGTTTTACAGTTGCCATATTTTTTTTATCTGCCCAAGTAGATAAACTCTTGTACAGCCTGTATTGGCTTGCTGTTCAGTGATTAGTTAGCAATTGAGGACCAAACCCAAAATCTGATAAAGTGGGGGGAAAAGGCCCATTTTATTTTACATAAGGGCTGTTTGGGATTACAATTTTCCTATGTTATCCATATAGGGTCTGTTCTTACAAATCCTAAAACATTAAAATTTAATGTTAACTTTCTAAAGCTGTCTGAAATCCCATAGAAATCTGAGATATAAAGCCCTTATTGAATGCTGGGGCACAAAGTTGCTTGCAACAGCCTCCTGACAAACTGTCTGCACAAATGAAACAAGATATATCTGCTTTAGAATATTCTGCACTACTTTAGTAAGACTGCTTTCATTATCTCAGATTTGGTGATTTCTTCCTTCTCTATTCAGATTGCATGTCAGTATTGGAAAAGAATAATGCCGGCTTGCTTTTTTTCCTGTATTTACTACGCAATAACATACACTCAGGTTTTTAATTTTGAGTGAATAAGTAATAAGGAGATAATGATAATACACAAGCCTGCTGTTGTCTTGTCATCAGCAAATTGGTGTTGGCATGCGGAGTGCACACGGTTCCCAGAAACCCATAAACAAGAGTGTTATCAATATGTTTTCCATATTAATATAGAGACATTGGTCCTTTTTATTAGGATTAACAAACAAATGCTGAAAAAGTTGTTCAGTACCTAAGTTACCCCTCAACTTCATCACTTTCTAACCTTTTTGTTCCCAAATCTCAGAGGCTGCAGTTTAGCCTCCTGGCGCAGTGGACAGAAATCAAAGCTAACTTTATTTACTGCCCAGCTTTCCAACTTTGACAGCAGCATTCTTTTTTTGTCCTCACAGCATTTCCCTGCCTCAGTCTTCAATCGGTTTGTTTATGGCCGCAGAGTGTTTCAGACTCCTTGAGCTGTTTTTGTGGTGACACCAGCACCTAGAAGCTGGCAATTACAGCTTATGTTTTATAACTTGATTTAACCTCTTAGGGTTTCTGTTTACTCAACAGTGAGTAAGACTACATGGCCGTCTTGATAGGGTGGGTGGCAGAGTCGTGAAAATACATAAAATCTGGCAAAGTTTGATCAAAAGGAAAAATTTGTATGGTTTGCAGTGGATGCAAGTGTATAAAAGAGGCTAAAAATGAGAAGAAATGACAAGTGATCCCAGACAAAAATGCATCTTTCGTAAGATTTCCCAGATACAGTTTTGTCTCCTTCCATTTTGTGCCAGATATTAGTCACTAACAAGCAAGAGTCATTGCAGAGCAACGTTGCATGTGCAGGCACAATGTTGCACGAAGGCTTGATGGCCCCAGGCTGACTTTGAAGCTAATTCAATAGTGTGTTCTCCTCTGCCCTACTGCATAATGAGATTGGAACACAGACATTTGGTCCTTTTTGATTAAAGTGTCCAATCAAATGGAGCTTATCAGGAGACAGATTCTTCCATCACTGATTGTAATGGAGAGCGTTATGTCAGTCTTTTTCATTATTGTTTCCTTAACTGCAAATGATGCTAGGGTTGGCTTTGATAGACCTTTTTGAGCATCCTAAATAATAGTATGTGATAATAATGATAGCAACCTAATTAAATAGGGAATTCCCTATCTTTCCACATTTTTTCCAGGTTCAGTAATGAATTAATTTTACAGTGAATGGAAAAGTAATTGTGATTTCTGAAATGCAATTTACTAGGGTTTGGTGGAGCAACAGGTGGTCATGAAACACCTGCACTGTACCTGTACCTTTTGTTTCTTTTGGTTGTTCCATCAAAGAACCACTTCAGTGCATCCAACCTTGAGTGGATTGTATTGCAAGTTGCTATTCTGAGGAGAAAGAGACAGAACGTTTCTCCGGGCCTACACAGAGATAAATGTTTCAGCACATAGCAGTCCTCCATGAGGAGTTTAAGAAGAAGTAAAGTGTGTTCAAAATGGCTCAAACTGGCAAAAACCACAGCCCTAAAGACCAACAGAACTTTTTCATGAATCAATTTAAGCGTTAACTGGGCTCTATGGGGCAATGTGTCATACGTTCCCAGTTTTACATGAGATTCACATTACTTCATGCTTGTGAGTCTCAGAGGTAAGAATTGTTCTTCTGCACTCTAATATAATGCTACCTTATAGCTTCTTTGTATGGAATATGTGCCCTGATATGTAAAGACAAACTTTTTTTGGACAGTACAGAGAGGTGGAGGTATGCACTCTGTAGAAGCAAGACAGAATACTTGTGTGAATGATGAAATGAGGCAGGTGGAATTGTGAAGATGCAAGGAGTAGAGGTAATGCAGGTGGATGAGTTGAGATACTGGGGGTCAACCATCCAAAGCAGTGCAGAAGAGAGTGCAGACATGGTGGAGTTTTGTGGGTGATTGTGGGTTAATTTGTGACAGGATAGCAGCAGGAGTGAAGAGGAAGGTGAATTTATATTGGGCGTGACCAGGATGTACAGGATTAGAAGTGAGTACATCAGAGAGGTAGCACAGGTTGAGTGCTTTGGAGGTAAAGTCAGACAGGCAAGATTAATGTGGTTTGGACATGTACAGAGAAAGTGTGTTGAAAATGGAGCTGCCAGGCAGGAGAAGAGGAAGACCACAGAGAAGATTCATGTATGTTGTGAGGGAGGACTGGCAGAAGGTGGGTGTCACAAAAGAGGATGCAAGGGATAGGGTGAGATGGAGGCAGATGGTTCCTGATAATGACACATAACAGGAGCAGATGGAAGTCGAAGAAGACATCTTTATACTGGCAAAGTTCAAAACCAACATTGTGATTTCATAATTCACATTCTAAAGCTGTTTTTCTCACTCGTAATCATAATTTCTGAGGTGGTAAATGGCCTGCTGGTTGGATTTTTCAAAAAAGAGACAGCGGCCATGGTTGAGATTTGATTAAATTTATAGACAAAATATTGATTTATCCTTTCATTTATAATGTAAGCAAGGACCCACTCATTTTGGCCTTTCTCTTTTGTCCTGATCTCTTGTGAAACCAAACATTTGAATGGCTCAGGATGTGGTCCATTTGCTTTTTTCACAGCACCTGGTTTGTCCATCATTGTTTTTATGTTCTTCTTTCTGAGCACCTACAGCATGCCACCCTGACCTCTTTCCAGTACAGGTTCACCACTTTCTCCTTATACATCTCAGTTAGCCATTGATTTTCTTTTTACTGCACAGCTGTTGGCTCCACTCTGATTTATGTTTTCTGATGACATTTTTACCTCTGAGGTCCCTGTAGCTAAATTGTTAGGATAGATCTCCCAGCCAAGTATGAGGCTAATGGCCTAATGTGGTCACCTATGAATGATCACTAACAGACATGTGCAGTGTCTTTGTTTTCTTTGGACTGGAACACTGACGTAGATCACAGAATTTTCTTTTATTTTCCCCTGCTGTAATTAAAATGTTTTTTTCCATATGCTGGCCTACTACCATTTGTGCAAAAATTGCAGATTTTGACCTTCTTATTTGAGTTTCAACCCCAATTGTTTTGGTTTATTATCTGCATAAGTTCAATTTCATTTGTGTGATGGCCCTGCAGTGTGTTTTAACCTGTGCACAGATGATGAAAGCATTTGAATCTCCTGAAGCTGGTGCATGATGGGTTACAAAACATTGCTTTTAAGCTAAATCTTTAAGTTTACATTTTAGTTTGGTTTATATATAACATACAGTGTAGGCCTCTCAATACTCAAAGAAGATCCCCATGCCTCCCAAAAACACGAGACCTCACTAACTGAAAATGTGGAAGAACAAAGGGTATTAAAAAAGTATACCCTTATAAAAAATCATATGCTGGTGTAGAAAAAAAAATCAGCAAATACGCTGGCCTATGCCAGTTAAGTTCTAGGTCAGTTTTGTATAAGTTAGGAGCATGCTGATGTACGCCGGTAGGCGTTGTAGTACGGCGAGGTTGCTGGAAAATTTTGGGCATGGACAAAATCTCTGTTTGCCAGCATATGGCTCATACGTCCCACGTATGTGGACCATATGTTGCAGGTACTTTATGCATACAGAGACTCACTTTATTCATATGTCAAAATACGTACCCAGCGTACCCAAAACGTATTAATAACCTATGGGTAACATGTTTTTAACATATGTGTAACGTATGTCAAACATACCTCCAGTGGATGTTGACGTTTGTAGACGTATTTGACATGACCCAGTCGTACTGAACGTGTTTCTAACATACAGCTACTGTATAATTGCATATGTGCTGCGTTTAAGAGAATTGGTATAAATGGGCTTCAAGTTGTAAATGTTGGCAATACACTAGCATTTGTTGGTATTGCATTTTATAAATGTTAGCAAGACGTTATGTGTACATCCCTTCAACGTTCCCTCTAAGCTGCGCGCTTGCGCAATCGCACACTGCTCCAGCATCCTCTGCGCATAGCAAATCTATGTAGCGCACATGTGCGCAGCAAATCTATGCAGCGCACATGCAAGCGCGCAGCTTCCGTTCCATCCCTTTAACATCATTGTTCTGTGTATGCCAGTGTTTTAGAGGAATTATGATATGTCAGTATAAGCTTGTTAAATCGTCATGGTGTGACAGGGCCCTAATATTGAGAGGCTCTCTATTTATATTGTGAAGTTTAGCCAAATTAAAGTGACATTTAAATAATTTTAACCACTGTGGTTCGTTGATGTAATAGGTTAGAGATTTGGTGAAGGAGAAAAAGGCAGAAGAATGAGAGTGTAGCGTAGTTCTGTTGGTATGCATCATTATATGCTTGTACAGTACACATCTAAATTATGACCACATGCTCTGACTCTCTGTTGTATACATTATATGATTTCACTTCTTGCCAATATTTCATTCAAAGCATTTGTGTGTAGACTGCTTTAATCATGCCTTTTCCATATTGCTGTTTGAAGGATATTCCCTTTCCTTAGGCACAGGGTTGACTTTCAGCCTCTGTCTTTATCAAGACAAATAAACATGGTTCATGAGACGAAGAAATCACGCCATCACGCTTTTTATGTGAAGTACCAGTTAATGCCATAACTGAAATTTCTTTGACTCTTGATTTTTATAGTGTCTGTTCAATCCACAGCTTATTTTACCTCCAGCATTTAGGTAATTTTACAAATAACTGTTATTTCACATCATTATTTTGTACTGCAACTTTTTATCAGAGTAAGCAACATTAGAAGTGGTTCCATTTGACTGAATCTCTGTGAGGCTCTCCCTGTGTGTTCTGAGTAAAAATGTCAGCTGTTGACTTGTCTTTCTTTTTTTTAAACCTCGCCTAGAAACCTTAAGATTTGGAAATGACATTTAGAAGCCGCACTCAAACAGCAGCTGTGACTGGCTTGCATTTCACAGTAGAAAGGACTTGAGGTCCTATTTTTATTCAAAGAGTAAGTCTGAAAGTAACGTTTACTTATTAGCAGGGCTTCAGATCAGTGAACCAGTGAAATACCATCAAGGGAGTCTATCTGGACTAAGTAATGCATTAAAAGGATTATACAGGATTTTACAACTTTAGAAAAAGAGATAACAAAAACTATTTTATCTTTTGTCAAGAGTGGTAATTAATTGAAATCCACTTTTCAGTTGCATTTTGCCCCAGACTTCTACATTGGCACCCCTGCTGTGCCACTGGATTGGCTCATTTTAATTAATTAGAAGGCCTTGCTTTTCCTTACAGGACTCAAGCTGGCCTAGATTGTGGGATATTGTGCAGAAAAAGGATTGGTGACTGTTGAGCTATTGTAAAACTTCACTGCAGTAGACTGGGTCCTAATAAGCTATTAGACTTTTTTTTGGTGTTACTGTGGAAAATAAAACTGCAATATAGTTCAGACACAGAACTGCGGTGTTTTGTTTCATTCTTGGTAATGCTTTCCTGATTTCTTGACTCCTGATAGGTAGTTTCAGCATTTGCACGACTGTGGGTTGAATGATGACTTGGCCTGTTCTTCTATCTAAACCATTCGCCTGCCAGACTGGTAACATTAAAGACTTTTGCCTGTCTCTTGGAGTCATGGTCCTTTTGTCCAGAAACAGTCCCTCAGCTTCAGCTTGTTATTTTTTTCAGGAATCACATGGTTCAAGAGTTGAGGACATGACACAGAGGCCACTGTGCTGATGAGTAGGTAATGCTGCCCAGTAAATCACTCACTAAGAATCCTGGATAGTCCCACAAACCATGGTGCGTCCTCCATGACTTGTTGATTCATTTATCAGTCTGTCCTTGCATTACTGAGCAGCTGCTGCTGTGGGCTATCAAAAACTTCCACCCCAAGTAGCTGCCAGTTTAAGGACTCATTAACATCATTACACACGCCATACAAGACACAATGCTAAATGATCATCAGTTGGCCAAATGAGGTTTTAATGGCACTAATCTGAACAGCTTTATGATTAATTTCACAAAAGTTATATAGATGAGCCAACACAGGAATAATCATAAGTTTCAGGAGCCAACTTTAGTTATCTGTTTGACTGACACTGACATTGCCTAAGTTCTTGAAAACATTCCTAATGTACTGGTCATTTCTCACCTGAAGTTCCTTGGGATGCTCTCACAGCCCTTGATAGAACTTGTTCCAGCTTTCTGGGGAAATGGATTCTAGAAATGTCTCCAAGTTTAAACTTCGAAAGTGGTATGTTAAGAGAGTGCTTCTGTAACTTTTTTATATGTGACTCAGTATAAACCCATGTGTTCTTCTGAGTCGTTCTCCCTTGCTGCTTGTCTTTTAGTTGTGTTCAGTTCAGTAATAAAAAGGCAGTTCTCTGATGGTTACATGCGGAATTATTAGAGATCCAAAGGGGTTGAACAGTTTGGTGTTTCACCACTCTTTTGACTTGTTGGGATCCATTAATGTGCATTTATTCTCAAATGAAGTGTTTAAGACTATTTGGAATGTGAAAAGGCATATGCTTCCTAATCCAGTTTCAAGGAAAGAAAATGTCCATCAAACCATTGGTAGCTGGGGTCTGTAGGCAGGCAATGGGTTAATCTGAAAGTTCATTCAGTTGTTTGAAGAGCTGTTTCTAGTTCAGCAGCCTTGCATGCACACTCTGCTGCAGGCGGAGTGTGAACAGTGAAGGGAGGGGGTATTATGTGGGTTGTGAGTGTGTGTGTGTGTGTGGTGGTGGTGGTGGGGCATTTGCCTAATTGTTGTAATGTGTTTTAACAGTGACTGATCTCACTCACTCCATCTTTTGCCTAAAAGTGCTTCTCTCCTCGTTCTCTGGATTCCATACTTTAACGTCCACGCACACATAAAGGAGTGACCGGGATTGATCCACACATGTTCACAAATGCATACACATACAGTATGTACACCTCTTTTACTTCCTGAGGGAGTCAAACCCATGTTGTTCAGTTTATCCACTCCTCCTCCATATTTGTTTTTCCATCATTTATGTCATCAGGCTTGATTTCCCCTCGGAGTTCTCTGCTGTCTTCCACCATAAAAGGCTGCTGTTGACTTCTGCTCAGTTAGCTGTAATAGGGGACTGCATGCTGTGAAGTTATGAAATCTTCTGCATGACTTGTGACCCTGTATGGCTCACTAAATTAAAAGGCTTGAAAACCTTTTGTAATCAAAAGGAAGGTTGACTCATTTGGGCAAACGTAGAAGGAAAGGTTGGTTTTCTGGTATTCCTTCAAATATTGTTTTTGAGTTTTATATAACGAAGGTGAAAAGGTGAAGGGCTAAATCCACAGGAACTTTGTCGTCATTACGCTGTCTTTGAAAAATAACAAATGCAGTCATATAGATTCATGAAACTGAACACAAGGAACTCAGAATACTTAATGGAACAAAACAAACATCTTCATTCAGTCCAACATTATTCAATACATTACTCTGGATGCAACTTGCCTCTGAAATTTTGATTTATTTTACTGACTTAATAAATTTCCACCTCTACTAATCCTAATCTAATCCTTTAGCACTTTTGTAATCGTTTTCTATGTTAAGTGCTTTCTTTTGGAAATCATAGGTTGATTGCAATAATGTAAATGTCAAAAAACAGCAATAGACCCTAAACTGAGTAGGTGTGTGTATATGATTAGTGTTTTATAATTTAAGTATTATTCTGTCGATGCATCTTGGGACTTCTGTATTAACAGCCTTGACCCTGTCCTCTTATAATTATAATATTATATTTTTCCGTGGCACTTGTATTGGTTCTTCAGTGGAGCGCTCCGTCACTGTGTTCTCTGTGTTACCTCCCATCCTTCACCCAACCATCTCCACCCCAAAAAAAAGGTTCTCTAGTGGATTCAGGGGTTAGCCACACCTCGCTGCATTCACCCTTTTCAGCGAGCTGTCACTGATTGAAGCTCATTTGCATATAAATGGACAACTAATTCTCTCCTCCTTAATAGTTCTTGGTTGAAAGATTTTGACACAAAAGAAAACAGCTCTTGCAAAAGTTTTCAGGCATGTATTCGTGCTTGACCTCAAATTAAAGTCATTTTTGGCCAAAAATAAATTTAAAGAAGTGCCCTAGGAAGATGTTTTCTCAGGTCTACACCTATATCTGCTGGAGTAGTTCATGAGATTCCATTATTGAGGTCATGGTAGTCTGCCACTAACTCTAGGTTGCCACACTAGGTTGTTTCAGTTGTTCAGGGACAGATGGACTGCCTTTTTTTTCAACAGTTTCAGCTCTGTTTGCCTTATCTGTGATCTGACCATTAAAGCCAGTGGGTATCGGTGAGGGTTAAATGGAGGCTGGTAAAGTGGAAAAACCACAAGATTTTGGCAAATAATGTAGATGGACTTCTCTCCTCCTCACCCCCTGCCTCAGCACTTCCCTTCCTGACACCCTCTCTTCCCTCCCCACTCCTTTCTGACTCATATCCCTTCTGCATTCCTTCTCGTCTTTCCTCCTCTTGTTCCTCACTCAATATCCTCTGGTTCTTTTTCTTTGTCATTCCTAACAAAACAGCTTTTTTCTGGCTTATTGTAAACAAAGTTGAAAGCCCTATTTTTTTGTAGCAGTAGCCATTATGGTGACTTGATTTCAGATATTCATAGTAGTGTTTTAAGTTATTCATTTCTGTTAAGCATTGGAAATGTGAGCTCCCTTGGATAAGAAAGTTGCCAAAAGATATTAACGCTTATGTAAAGTCTCAGCGTTCAGATAACCTGAGTGAAGTTTTGTATTAACCAACATTTTAAAAGCATGGCGTCTATTAACAGTAGTTAACTTGTATAGAACTTCTTCCGAAGCAGCACTATTTGTTTACACTTGTATCTGAAGCACGCAGTAACTATTAGTGACCTTACCTTTCACTTTGTACATATTTCTACTTAGCAAACACTTATAAAGCTGTGGGTGACACCTGATGTTCTCCAGTTAACAGCAAAATGTGTTATTACAAGCAGTGAGAGAGAATAGAAAGGAGAAACCAGAAGTAATGCTGACTGCCATGTCTTATCAGTACAGGGCTTCTCTCTTTCTTTCTTACTAACACTTAGAAAGAGAAATTAAACTGACTTGTGTGTGTGTGTGTGTGTGTGTGTGTGTGTGTGTGTGTGTGTGTGTGAGTGAAAGCAATAAAATGAGGAGGTGTTGTTCCCTGTTGTCCAGTAGTTAAAACTCCTGCCAGTATGAAGCTGTTATATGTATAGTGAGCTTGGCCTTTCTGTGTGGAGATGTTAAGGTAAGCTGAGTTCACACTTACTCGAAGACAGCCCTTTGGTGTATCCAGACTTCTTTTATTTCTTTTCATTTATATAAATTGATTAATGCTCTTGAATTAAATGGCCAATTGACTGTCTCAGAGGAGGGAAGGCAGGGAGGCCTTCTGACAGACAGTGTGTGGCAAGTAATATGATAACTGACCTCTTTGTGTTTCTGCCTGTCTCTTCCTTTTCCTTCATCACTCCATCTGTCTGCTTGATTAATCCTCTAGATTGGCTTGTCAGTGTCAGCCCCCTCCTTGTCCTTCCCTCCATCTATTTCTCTTTCCTGCTTTTCAGTCTCATCGTCTGCATTGTGTCTTTCATCACAATACAGCAAAATTATTTGGGCTTGCCTGCCCACTGTTCATTGAAGATTTGGATTTCTTACAGCGGAAGATTGCTTTCCTCTCCAAAACAATGATTAATGATGCACCTTTTCTGAGTAGGCAGAGATGGCAGGCATGCCCCAGTTTGGAAGAATATTAATTGCCTCAACAAGGTTTAAATCACAAACACCCATATTCCCTTCTCATTAACAAGGCACTTACCTTTTCCTATCAGATGTTTCTCCCTCCTTCTCTGATTGGGTGTTTTTAATTAGTCTTTGTGATCTGTGAGTGGTGTCAGTTCTCTGCTTTTTAGTTGGCAGATTGATTTGATTTGATGACAAAACATATCTATATCCTATGGATAAGGAATACCACTAAACCACATGAGAAGTATAGTAGGGAATTATCAGAGACCCCATGATACAATATTATCATGATGCTAAACTCACAATACAATATTATTACAATTTTAAACATTTTGCAATATGCTGAGTATTGCGATAACGTATATTGTGATTTATCACCTTTATTCAACTGCAAATTATACCCCCCAAAGGTAATCTTTGTCAATATCTTGTAGGATCCCTCTCACTTCATTCATTTTTATTACTGCAAAGCAGGCTTGGCAATCAGATGGACTGACCAACACTGTCATTGAAACTTCTCTAAAATGACAAACTGAACTGTTTGTATTACAGCCTAGTCCAACTTATCTGAATGCAAACATGTGTGGCCTGCTGTACGAGTGCATGTACTTTGAACAGTGCAACTTGTACAACAAAAGTTATGCGGTTATGAAGTTATAAAAATAGACATAGCGAGACTAAAAAAGCATTTTTTTTTTTTTATTATTCTAGTAAATATTTACACATTTGCCTTACAAGCAAAAGGTCCCTGGTTCAATTCCAGGTCGGTACACAAACCCCTCTCACCATGAAGGGTTGTGTCATGAAGGGCGTCCGGCATAAAACCTCTGCCAAATTACCCGTGCAAATTGATCCGTTGTGGCGTCTCCTTGTGGAAAATGCAAGGGAGCAGCTGAAGGTACATATTCTAGTACTAAAACACTCACTTTGTACTTGCAGTATAAATAATGTTTTCCTGTATCAATACATTATTGCCATGCAAGATATTGTGATATTATGCTACATCAGCCCCTCACCCTCACCCCCACCACCGTCCCTACCCCTAATGAGAACTAAACTGTAATTTGTGAACTCACACACGAGACCTGTGTAGTGTGCTAAAACTATTAAGTTACTTAGCGTGTCTTATCAGACTACTGATAAGAGTTTTTAAATGACCATGAACCATTTAGCTTTAGTGGTTAACTATTTAAAGATGGCTAAAACATTCATTGCTCTTCTTAAGCAGCATTCATTTTTGTCAGGTTGGACATGGGAATAAACTCTCCCATGTTTTCTCTCTCTCTCCTGAAGTTATCACAACTGCACCTCCTGATTTCACCACGCCATATTGGAACTGCAGATGGAAAAAGCTATGTTAAATATCCTGTCACACCTGCTTAGCCTAACAGCATTTCTGTTTGAATGGATGTCTTAACATTCGTATGTTTGTTTTAGGATCATATAACTTTCAATTAAACATGTAAAGGCTGATTTTGGTATTCTCTTTTGTTTAATAAAGTTTTATGCAGCGGACATTTTTACCTTGTGCTGTGTGCTGTGCTGCACCTTGTCTGTGCAGCACATTTGTAGTATGAATACATGGTTATAATGTCTGAATCTCTTTTGTTTTTGTCATATGAGATTTTCTAGGTATGTGTCACTGTGTTTTCTTCAAGCTGGTGAATCTTGGTGCCTTTCTTTAGCTTTTATGAGTGGAGCGCATTGCCGAGTTATAACTCTCCATTTGCCCAGTCAGCCTCCAAGGTAAACACAGCTATAAGCCTCAGCAGCCTTGGCTCTGTGTAATGTTAGCTTTGGGTCCGGCTCTCGCACATTGCTCAAGTTAATGCTAACTCTTCTGACTGCACCCAGGACTTAGCATGAGCACTAACATCAACACCATAAGCCCTCACCGCCTAATTAAAACAAATTCAATTTCCACCGCGACCCACATTTTCATCTGTGATTCTTCAGGCTTGCCAGGACCTGTGGCAATGACATGCTGTGATGGTGTTCGCTACAGGACCCTTTAGGTGTTTGTCTTGGATTACCCAGGCTAGCATTTCTTATGTTGTGAAGATTTGTAATGGAATCCTAATTTCTTACCTCCCTCTAAATTCTGCTTTTGAAAGATTGAGCTGATATTCTTTGCTGTGTCGGACCAAAAGATAATGAAGGATTCAATTACGCCCTGTGTGACATCTCAGTTTATCTTTCTGTGTAACCTCAGTTTTGCTGAAGGTAGCCTGTTCAATGAATTTTACTTGAATTTATTGAGATGCAAGCAGCCTGAGTCAATAAATTGCCTGTGATAGCAATTGCAGTGGGCAATATTCAGTAAGAGTGAGTGGTGTATCGATTCTGAAACACAAAACAAATCTTAAGTTTCAATTTTCAATTCTTGGTTTGCTCTCGGGCAGTATTTCATATTCCTAATGTTGCAAACATGTATGTGCACACACTGAATACTATATTAGGAACACTGTATTAATCCTCGTTAGGACCCCTTCTTTCTTCTCTAAACAGCTTTGCTCGTTGTTCTATGGACTACAAAAGATACGGACAACATTTATTAAAAGGTTGAAATTATTATTTGTGGACATTTATGTTGCAAACCATCTCTTATGCCACTTCCCAGATTTTTTTCTTTTATTTTAAAATTAGATATCGATCTGGTAAATGCAGAGGCTATGGAAACCACTTTGAGACAAATATGAAGCCTGGCTTTTCTATTTCATCTCTTTTGGGCAAGGTGTTTCTGTCCGTGCAACTGCTGCTGCCTAGTTGTTTTGTTTTTTGCACTATTGCAAATAAACTTCAGAGGTGACAGTAATGAAAATCCCAGGTGTTCAGAAATACTCAAACTTGTTTTTCTGGTAGCAATCAATCATTTAAAGGTCAAAGTCAGAGAGATCACATTTTTCGTCATTCTAACGTTTGATGTGGACAGCTAAAAATTCTGAGTTCTTTCTCCATACTTTTATGAATTTCTCTGTTGCTACAGGAGTTCCTTATTGTTGGATAATTGCAGCTAAGTCGGTGTATGTTGGTGCAGTGATTTGCTGTTTCAAGATTTTGATCCAGACTTGAATATCTCAGCAACCACTGGATATATTTCCATTCCATAGTGCCCAAAGTATGTTAATGTAGTTTTTTGCTCATCTCGCCAAAGGACTGATGAGCTAATGCCGTGACAAGATGTCCATCATCTGTCTGTCCACAAATCACAGGAATTGTGCTCAAGGACATATTTGTCATTTTATAGGCGCTTTTCCAGTTTTACTACTCCTATTGGTCTGAATTGTAATATTCATGGTGTTTGTGTATCCCTCTGCTATAAATGCAAAAAGTACTGTTGTCCTGTATATGACTGCATATAACCCTCCCTGTAGTAATGGATTTTAATTATCATTAGTTTGGGCAATGCAGCCAGCCAGTGACAAGAAAACTTATCACTTTCTTTCTGTACTTTACTCATTGCAATAACCTGTGAATTGTAAAAGGATCCTGTGCCAGGTGAGCTACTACATCACTGATGTTGTGGTTCTAGTATACTACAGTGAGATAAGTATCCTACTGACTTTGATGACTCTTAAACTAAGCTATTAAACACTGTATGGTGCTGAGCATTGTACTGCAAAAAATAACACTTGAGGCAACTGTGGAAAGAGCTTCCACAAAAGCAATTTTAAATACTTTGACTGTTTTTTTTTGACTGTCTCACTGTGGATGGATTTTGTGAACAAACTATTGTCACACCTGTTCAAGCTGTGTCACAAGACTTAACTCGTGTGTTGAAAATCTAAAAAGCTGAGATCAGAATGAAAGCAGAGTTTGAGGACATTTGTGATCTAAAAGTTGGCATATTAAGTGTGGTTTGGTATGAACTGAGCTGGGATTCTAATGTGGGTTTTTTTCTTTGATTCTCTCTTTTTCATTTTCCTGGTTTTCTTGGTGCTCCTTGAAAATGACCGTGATTCTTCTTCAACCACGATATCAGGTAAGAAAACCATTTTTTGACTTGAACACTTGGCACACATGTACTAAGATGAGTGAAAGTGAACTATGATGAATACTGTCATACAGTAAAGCAGACGTCCCTAAATCCACATGCAATGACAGGAATAAAAAGGTAGAATTCCTTCTCTCCACAAACTGCATACAGGAGAATGAAAGGAAGTCGTGAACATGAGGAATGAGGCAGATATTTCCGTTTTGCTGTATGTTCAGTCGCGGATTATGATAATATTTAGACAGCAAATGACTGTATCTCCTTGCATAACAGGATCCTGATCACAGTGGTAGTTGTAATACAGCAAGCTGTTAGTTGGGAGTTTCTGTGTTGTGGGCAGCCCACAATCCCTTGCACCTTGAATGCTCACTGCAACCGTGCTTACTGTATCACTATTACTGACATTTAGTACTTTTTCCTATTCTTCTCATCTCTATGAAATCCAGAGCCTCAGTGAGGATCCAGGCTTCACAGCTAAAGCCTAAAGAGTGGAAAAAATCTAACATGAAGCAGCAGAATGATAAAGTTCACCTGCGGGGAGTCTTAAAGGAGAAGAGTTATTATAAAGCAGTTTTCATCGATTTAACTCATGAATATAACATTTGGAGACCTTGAATGCATACATTGGTAGATTGAGAAATCCCCGGTAACCACATCTCAGCATAGGGACTAGAATAGCAGACTAAAAAGAAATCTGTCACGCACTTTACTTGAAGACACCTTTACGTGTTTTTTGTTTTTTTTTTAGTTCTAGCTTTCGTTTTGGTTTGCTGCATTAAAACACAGGCTTAACAGCTGATAGCACAGGCAGTCAGGCTAAAGTCTTATATAACAAAGTAAAAAGGGAAAAATTGATTCCAGGCTTGTTGTTGTTTTTCATAAGAATCTTGTGAGCTCTTATTGACAATAAATTAATGAGTTAACCCCTAAAATTCATAAAAATGTAATTTACCTTTTGCTCTCTGTCAGGTAAAGCCTGAAACACTTAATAGAGTGACTGACATATACAGTCTCTATTGTGCTTGGGTGGTCTTGTCCATTTGGTGACTTTTGCTAAATGAGAACTGCTGGAGCTTGGGCATGTTTGTAGGGCGTTCCTAACAAACTTATCACATCCCCCCTGAGTACTGGGGGCACATCTGTGACACATTCCCCTCCCTGGCACCCTTCCAGGCTGCTATGTCTTTCTCCTCCCTCACTATTTCCTTTCCCCTTCCTCTGTTTTTGCTTGTCCCTTGCTTTTTTTGTAGCAGTTTTTGCTTTGTTTTCTTTTTTGTTCTGCCTCTGTTTTTTTCCTCTCCGTCCAATTGCAGTCTTCTTCTTTCAGTGGTAATGGTGTCCTTTTTGGCACTGGTTATATCCGTCCATTGAAGTATTTTACTTACTATGTCTTGCCACTAACTTTTTTTTTACTGAGTAGTCTCCAAGCTGAAACCAGTTTGACAGTCTTCAGCGAATAACAGTACAGTGGTCCCACGTTAATCGCGGGAGTTACGTTCTCAAAATAACCCGCAATAGGCGAAATCCGCGAAGTAGTCAGCTTTATTTTTTACAATTATCGATGTTGTGAGGCTGTAAAACCTCTCACTAGACACTTATACTCTTTTCTCAGACAGGCATTAACATATTCACACTTTTCTCTCTTGTTTAAACACTCTCAAAGTTCAAACTTTCCAATAAAAATAAGTCCAGTACTGTATTACAGAATGAAACCAAAGATCAAAACCTGTTTTCAGGCCCAAACATTTGTTTGAGAAATAAACATAAAAGTTTTCCTATAAACAATAATGATGGATTTTAGAACTAACAAATTTAATTTTAACGATCAACCTTGGTTGGACACATAAGAAATTATTAATAGTGACTCACGAGTATTTCACAGTTCCTCTGACCGCGCCTCTTCGCCTTGGCGCCGCTTCACTGTCGTGTCTTTTTCCACTGAAGGCCTCGGTGCAGGTGTCTTTTTCGGAGTGAAGAACATAGTTATGGGTAGTTGTCGGCGCTCTTTTTTCTTCTGCTCGAGAAGATTCTTATAAACAGACATGCCACCTTCGATTATGTTTGAGAACTGTAATGAACGAAACATCAGAGGGTCCCATTCTTGCGCAGCTCGCTGAAGTTCATTGGCCATTCTCACCATGGTTGCCAAGCGATCAA